>CAMZMU010000033.1:85367908-85498682 GCA_947311845.1 Poa pratensis | reverse complement strand
GCGTTACTGTAGGGATACCCCTATGGTTGGATTTTCAATTATAACAGGTTGCTAGAGAGAAGCAACCAACGAACAGTTACAATTTTTAACAGAACAGATCAGGGGGTGTCAAAGGAGTAAAAGAGAAACAGCCCTTCAAAAACTGATAGCTAGTTTTGTTGGTGTGGTACTGTTAGATCTTGGTAGTTATCTGTAGAATAGGGATCCGGTAGATAAAGCAACCTCTTTTATGTCTTATCTTGTCAGTATGAATGTTTTACCAGAAGGGATTTGATAGAACACATTTCATTTTATATTGTATATTAGGATCTTATTTTGATGGCACTGTACAAGAAAATCAGGAGAGGCTTTATTTCCCTATCTTGGCCCAATCCGTTAGTTGTTGTAAGTGACACTAACCAGTTCAGTTTTAATGTTATTTTTAATGTTTTCACCTCCTTCCATTGATGGATATTTTGAACAACATCATGCAGCAAGGATTATTTCACAGATAACATATATGCAGCACGGGTGGCCGATTTTATCGAATATCTTGCCTTGACAGTGGTAAGTGAATAATCATTTAAACATGTTTTTGCTTTTCGTGTTCATCTACATTGACGGGTTTGAGTCTGACCTTGTGACTCTTGTTATTCCAGTACATGGTATCTTGCATCGATTGTCAGAACAACAATTATGCAATGGAATTGTAATTTTGTTTTTCCGTGTCATTTGTCCTTATGTCACATGTCATTCATAAACGTCTTTGTCAGCGGCGTACGTGTACATCAAGTTATGCATCCTCATAAACCTAGCTTCATATTCTGCGAAAAATGACTACAGAGATGGACACGCTGCGAAGATTTGGGATAGTGAGAGATTCCCAACCCTCTGAACCTCGCTTTCGTCGCGGAGACAAAGACATAACCAAGAAAAGTTCTTTCTTTTGTGTAGCTTTCGCATTTGTACGAATATGAAGTGTGAAATGAATGAAACAAGAAGGAGAATTCCTGCTGGATGATGCTTGTTCTGATATTTGCATGCGTGAAAATGTATGAATCTGAAATGAAAGCCAACACTTGTTCATGAAAAATTGTAAACGTGTGCGAAGGGTCTTCAAACACACACGAGTAGCAATAGGACAAGCCTTAGCAATAAGTTTTAAACACAGACGAAAGACCTTAGTAAAAAGCGTGTGCAAATAAATAAACCCAGACACTAAATAACTATAAGCGTGTGCCGATAAACTAGCGACATCGCATACGATTTTGGGAAACCAGTCGTCTGCGAAGTTAGCGCCATCGCACACAACTTATTTCCCGTCTGCGATGCCTGCCCACATCGCCCTCCCCGGATAGCGACGGGCCCTATAATCGTTTGCGATGGCCAAAGTCGACCGTCTGCGTTTGCCCGATCTGTACTAGTGACAATTGCTATTGAAAACAATTACAAGTAGAAAAAATAGTTTTGGTGTAAAAATGTATTTTATTGTTGTTGTGCTGCTCGACAATATTCTTAAAATCAGCACAAATAAACTGGTAATGAAAACAACTCCCAGAAAAAGAACCATTCCTACGGCTCCCTATGGATTGGTCTCCATGGACCGTAGCGCCATTTTTAAGACCATGACTCCATGGAGGCGGAATGCTTTTAAAGCATGGCTTCGTGTGTGGCGCACTAGTTGAATCCGGAAGGGGTTGCCGTCCGCTTTCGCGCGGGACCAAGCAGCTGGGCTGGCTGGATATACTACAAGGCCTAGGATATGCATTGGTGTGGAACAGTGCTCCTACCACGTCGGACCACACTGCTCCCCGGCATCACCCTGCGTGCATGCATGCACGTACTACTCTCAGTTGGGGCGATAGATCGACGGACGAGACGCGCCGCGTGACAAGCGTCCGATCGGACCAGCCGTCCGATCGACCTGAACCTGATTCATGTCGCTTATCTTATCTGCCCTTTTTCGCCGACGAAATGCTGCCCAGCTCGACCGATCGATCGCAGGCTCCGGAGGAAAGATCGATTTGGCGCTGTCGTCGTCGGCTGGTAGATCGTATTCATGGCACCATGCGTGCAAGGCGCGCAGCGGTCAGTTTCGGGTAGATATGAATGTGGGGCAAAAGCTTTGCCCCATAATTAAATAAGAAGAGTTGCAAGAAAGCAATTTTGGGACTAGCCCGTTATTACAAGGAAAGGACAACTCTCGCGGCATCAAGTTGCCCAAATGTCTGGCGCCCCCCCTAGAACCCACAACCGGGCCTCACTTTTAATTCTATCAAACAACACAAAAGGCGGCGTAGACTTGTGTTGGAAAACCCTTGCATTCCTCTCATTCCAAACCTCCCAAGTAGTTAGGAGAGTAAGCGAAGCGACCGCCTTCCGATGAGGGGAGACCTCCGCCATCTTCAACCACCACTCATTGAAGGAGAGGTTTACCCAAGCGTCCGTCGCAATGTTGTGGATCCTAAGCCAACCCTTGATCATTCCCAAACCGACGCGTAAGACGGCAATGGACAAAAAATGATGCCACCGTCTCCGTCGTTTGCTTGCAAAAGGGGCATAGACCGCAATTGGGCCACCCTCTCCTAGCCAAACCGGTCCGCCGTCCACACCCTATTTTGGTTGGCAAGCCAAGCAAAAAAATTTGTCTTCGGCGGCGCCCAAACCTTCCAAATTGTTTTCTCCATGGATGAGAAGATAGTGCCCATGAATTGCAACTCATATGCGGTCTTTGTCGTGTACTCTCCATTTACCGTGAGCTTCTAACGAATCTCATCACAAATGTTGGGGTCAAGTTGTATGTTGAGGAGTAGCGCCCAAAGGTCATGAATTGGGAAAAATGTGCACCGGTGAAATCCTCATCAAGCCTCACTTTACTCACCCAACCCGCACCCACCAAGGCCTCACGGATGGTGCTCCCCTTCTTGCTCGAGGAAGCGAAGATGAGAGGGGCGATATCCTTAGGCTTCTTGCCCTCCAACCATGGCATGCCAAAAGGATGCCTTTGCACCATTGCCAATAGTGATTATAGTGGCGGAGTAGAAAATGTCCATGTCGTCGTTCGTGCACGGGTTGCCGGTTCCCACCCAAATTTGTTTGGGTCCTTCCATTAACCAAGGCCACCGCAACCGCTAGGCCGTTAGCAAATTTGGCCGTGTGAAGATGCCAAGCCCTCCAAACTTCTTAGGCCGACAAACCAACTCCCAATTTACTTTGCATTTGGCACCCGTAGTTGTATCTTTGGCCGACCATAAGAAAGTGCGTTGAATCTTTTCCAAAAAGGTCATCGTGCCCGGCGGAATGACAATGATGATGTGGTGTGTCGGTTGCTCCCAGCCAGGCCTTTCCTTTTCACCAGTTAGGGCATGCCCAACCCAGGCTCGCATACGACACCAAATTTTGGCCGAGTTTGGTCCGAACAAGTGTCCGCGCGGACACTTGTCTGTTTGCGCTGACCCGTTGGAGGTCCTCTTTTGTCCGTTCGGACAAAAACGGACCAGCTCTGTCCGTATGCGAGACTGGGTTGGAGATGCCCTTAACTTAAGAGCATCCTATGTATGTACGCTCGTGTTAGAATGATGAACTCCTTAACTGCAGGATCTTGGTCTCCATATCCCTTCAAAACCATGCAGTACCGGCTCTGAAAGCAACTGAAAATGCATACAGTAGAATAAGGATAAATCCGTGGTACAAGTATAATTTTTTGGATGTTTGAAATTTCCGAAATATGACACATTTCGGGGAGGCCCATACAGCGATTTTCAAAACAAAATCATTGTATGGGCCTACCCTATTGTAATTTTATTTTTGCTAAGAAAGCCTCTCCCACCAAATTTCCTGTCGTTTTTCCTATGAAACGGTATTCACATATCGCAATTGGAATTGCTTAGTAACAAAATAATAAATCCGGGATAAAAAGCTTATATTGATTATGTTGTGTTGCTATCATGTAGAACACATATTTGTGGCACTCGAGCACCAGTGCGCGGTTGAAAAAAAATTGAAAACTTAAATCTGTGTTTGGAAAATGTCAATTTTTTCTGTTGGTTACACGCACATTTTGACAATCTGCAAATTTTGGTGATATAAAAGTCTTGTTCCGAGCTAGAAAAAAATCGTGGAGAAAAAAAAGAGGGAAACAGCTCCTTTTCTCCCGAAATTTCTCTTTTTTGTGTAGTCGAAAATACTTTCTTGGCCTGAAACTTAGGTGTGTGTGTATTTGTATTCTTTATTGCAGATTATTTTGATATGTAGAATTGTCGATTTCGAATCTAAAAAAAAAAAGAATCTAAAAAAAAAAAGAGCAGACCAGTGTCCGCGGAGCTACCACATTTCTATAGTGCTCTGTAGACTGTATTTATTGCCGTTTCCAGCGGACATCGATCTGTTGTGTTTTGTTCCATGCGTGGACTTTGAGACGAAAAGTATTGAGTATTGACTACTACTGTCAGAGCACAGAAAACCAAAAATCACTTCTGTTGTTCCGCGGTCGTGATCTCTGCTGATCTTCTCCAGCCCTCTCCACACTGACTCCAACGCCCACGAATAATCAATCAATGTATATTCAACTCTTATTTTGTACACTAGTACCGATTTGGAATCAGCATGACGTATTCTCGCGTCGCGCATGACTGGATCAGTGGATCGGGCATTTGCTAGTAACTTGTTTCGTCCTCCGTTATGGGTCATCCTCGCTGCTACTCTATTCGTTTCAAATTAGATGACTTTCATTTGATCATATATAGATTTGATCATATATAGATGTAACTGGACATGTTACGTGTATAGATACATTCATATTTGAACAAATATAAATCATGTACGGAGTACTAATTTAGAATGGAGTGAGTACGTTTGAGTGTGTGTGGATCTTGCGGCAAAAAAACTGGTCCCGTCTCATCTGCACGGTGCGGTCGTACCGCCACACCAAAAAGAGCGATCGATAATATTCTCGCCGGGAGAGAAAAAGCAGAGAGGAGATGGGGTTCGATCTATCTTTTTTTTTTTTTGAGAAGGGGGGTTCGATCTATCAATCCATCCATCGATGCACGTACGTACGTTCTCGTGAAGGAAGAAAAAAAAAGCATCAGTGCCGCACGTGCAAACCCACACGGGACCTCTGTCACCGCCTGCCATCTGCCGGGCCACCACCCCCCACGCGTACACAGATTGTTTCCTGATGATGACCACCGCCCTCCTACTAGCTTCTACTGCAGCACCGTCATAAAACCCAAGGTCTTAGGGCTTGTTTGATTCGCAGGATAGGAAAAACGCAGGAATAGGAAAACTGCAGGATTGTAATGTCATGTCCACTCCAATCCTACAGGATTTCACATGCATCAATCTTTGTTGATTCCATCACAGGAAAGCAAAGGATTTTGAAAAAGAGGTGTGAGTGGATGTAAGAATTCCTATAGGAACTAGTGCAAAGGATTCCGTAGGAAAAAATCCCATGGGATTCAATCCTATGTATCAAACAAGTACCATAGGAAAAATTTCTAAGGATTTGAATCCTACAAGATTCATATGCAAATCCTTTGAATCAAACAGGCCCTTACTGTTGTCATAAAGGTCTTACTGTTGTCATAATCCCGTAACAACTGTACTGTAACAATGTCAGAGGTACTTGGCTGTCCCATTTAATCACTGGACAAGGACACTCGATCGTGCGTGGCTAAGCTTAACTTTGAACTTAATCCATTGCATGTTGTTGTGCACGCTCACTTATTTGGATTGGTCATGTGAGACGAGTATGGAAATAAACAGAGAGGTCTGAGTGTCTGCATGGAGCAAATCCTCCCATCACCCCCGCTGGGGAAGGTTGAAAAAAAGGATGCTCCGGCACGAGCCAACCGTGGACCGGTCAAATATTAACTGCATGCATGGCCCCCGGGAAAAATAATACTCTCTCCGTTCAAAAATAAGTTCTCAAGTTTGCCTAAAAGTGAATGTATCTAGACATGTTCATGTATAGATACATCTACTTTTTGACAAACTTGAGACACTTATTATTAGATACATCAATTGCATGGGGTGGGCGCTCACCGGGCATCGTCTCTTTTCTTGTGGTAGGTTCCTCGACGACCGGGTACGTGGCGCTTTTCCATTGTCTCTCTCATAACGTAACTCATCCCTCGCTTTTTTAACCATTGGCCGAGTCCGCACTTAACGTAACAGATCATTGCAGAGTGACCCGGGTCGAGCTTGGTCCATGTGGTCGAGCCCAAGGGCCGCCCGCCCTGAACATGACCAGGCGGACAGGCCGAGCGTGCGGTCGCAGGGTCCTACCACGCTTTCCTCTGTCTGCACTGGAGAGCCCAGGCACTCCGTGCCTGCCTGGTTTCGACCAGAAGAGAATCGTCCGTCCGTCCCCGACACGTGGGGCCGTGGGTCGGGGTCATTTCGGTCACTTCGGCATGGGCCGCACTGCCAAAGTGCCAATGAACGACTCACTCGTGAACCGACAAACGCCGCGTACACCGCGCACCTGCGCTCCAACACGCGCACGTACGCCTCCCTCCCTCCCGCTGTGGGCCCACGCACGTACGTGTACGTCTCGTTCCTACCGTCCTATTGGCTCTCCCACATGGACACATGGTGTGTGCGGTACGTTGCAGAACCAGGGTGTTGGAGTCAAACATTGCACGGCACGATACCAATCAATTGTAGGCGCCTACCTAGCCTGCTAGCTCCGCAAAGGAGTGGAGTACATACGGAAAATATATTCTTTTCGAGCAAGAAATTATTGTGCAAATTGTAAGAAGAGATCTAGTGGATGCAAAATAATGGGCGGAAGATATGTACTCCCTTCGTATCAAAATATAAGACTCTTTAGCTACTTTCTACACACATCTATCTACACATGGTTTACTGCAAGGTTCATGTAAATCTTACACTAAAACATGTCTAGATACATGTATACAGAAATTAGATAGATAGTCTTATATTTTGATACGGAGAGAGTATATCTCGCAGGCCCCAGAACCGTACGGTGTCGTTGCTTGGATGCATCAACTCAAGAACATGCGGAGAAGGACCTATTTTGAGCCCAGGTTGCGTTGCGTCGACACTGCACGTACACAGGTGCGAAACCTATTTTGAGGCCACCCAGCGGCCGGTTGGCGAGGCATCAACTCCCTGCCGCACCCATAGATACGGCAACCGATCGTAATGCAAACACCAACAGTGTGCTACGTGCACGGTTCGATCGACGGGACGTGAACGATCCACGCACGAACGTATGTACAGTACTAGTACTACTTGTGCCTCTGTCACTGGTAGAAAATTGGCCTATGGTCCCGGTTCGGTTGGGCCATCCGTCCCGGTTCCCGAACCGGGACCAGCCAATCGGGACGAATGCTGGTCCCGGTTCATACACGAACCGGGACCAATGGGGCTCCACGTGGCCAGTTCTGGCTGGGCGTGGGGAGACTCATTGGTCCCGGTTCGTGTTACGAACCGGGACCAATGAGTTTTTTTTTTGTATTTAGGGTTTAGGGTCTCCTCTCGCCGGTGCCCCCTCGCCGGTGCCCCCTCTCCCTCTCGCCGGTGCCCCCCTCCCGGTGCCCCCCTCCTCTCGCCGGTGCCCCCTCTCCGCCGGTGCCCCCTCTCCCTCTCGCCGGTGCCTCCGTCGTCTCCCCCTTCTTCGCATCGCCGACGTGCTCTCCATCGTTTCCGTACGCATATTATACGCTCTACTATATACACAGTACACGTTGATGCATATATAATTAATATTCGATCTCTTGCGAGAATACAACTATTTAATTACATGGAGATAGATCAAGCATATGTAGTTCATCGTCCGAAGCATAATGTTCTCCCCTTTCATCGATGACCTCCCTAAGCAGAAATCCCGCCAATTCCTCTTGAATTGCTCCTACGCGCAGTTCTGGGTCGATCTTCTCCCGCATTTTGCTGAAAGCAGTTGTTCTCCGCTCAGTGGTCAACTCGCGAATGAACTCGCAAACGTAGAATCCACATAAATTACTCCCCGGTGGCTGCTGCGGACTTTCACCGTTTATAAGTTAGCTCATCTTTGAATGGACCTTCTACCTTCTGTTTGAAAATGTCCAACACCTGCTTTGGCAAAGAAAATGAACAAAGGAGTTATTAATTACTTGACATCAGGGAACGAACGAAAGAGGCGATATAATGCGATAATGATTGAAATTACTTGTTGAGCATTTCTTTCATGTCGGACCACAACGCTTGGTCCCAACTTAATGAGTCGTGGACTTCAACTATGGACTTGTCAGGTTGAATGCTTAGCAGAATCCAGTGGAACCTGCGGACGTTTACATAAAGCAGACATGCATAGCTCATCAATTACACTTAACATCGAGAAAGCCAAATAAAAATATGTACAAGACAGAAACACTCACCTGAAGTTGTAAGGAAATAGTATTTCCGTACAGAAATGTTGCATGGTTAAAAAGGTGGTCAGGTCATGCTCCACGTCTTTGGGGTGATTGACTAACGTATGTGATTCACGATATATGGGTCAACGAACCCAACCTCAAAAACTTTAGATCTTTTGCATTCCATCATCTTCATTCTGCATAATAGCGTACAAAAGGATATATATATAGTCAGGATAATATAATACAGGCAATGAACGAGCTGAGCTAGAGACTTAATTACGAAAATAAATCACTTACAGACAATAGCAAGAGGATAGATTTGTCGAGGGCGCGCTTTTGGAATAACTGGAACAGTTCAGTCAGTTGAACCTGTATACTAAGTTTGAAGAAATGCTCCACTCTAACGTCCACGGAAACCACTCTTTCGCGTCCTTCTTTGATGTGTGCACCAGGTACCAGGTGCAGATTTCGCATATGTGTTGATAGACCCGTGCTCCTCATTACTGACCATAGGCTCCCCTTGGACATATTTCCGTGCCATCTCTAACATTGGCGCATTTCATAGCCTAAAAGTTGACCAAGGCTCATACCCAAGGCGGTAGCCTGTTCCTTGGCCTGCGATACAGTGACACCCTTTTCAGCAGCATATGGCTCTGGGGTCCAATAATTCCAGGTCCTTATCCATAGCGACTCTGAAGTCCTTGTCGATCGGAACACACTATGAGCGGGGGGACCGATTGATTTTTCTGCTGTCCGAGCTGGGCAATTTGTTTCCCGCTTTTTGCACTTCTTTTGTTCTGCTCAGACTGGGCACGTGCTAGCTTAGTAAGTTCACGACCATAGTCAGATGGCAGATTCATCGATATCTGGGATGGCTGCTCAAGGAAGGACTTTCTCCACTTTTTGGATTTTTCATCGTATACCGGCTTCTGCTCGGGCTTTTTTGGTGCAAAAAAAGCCTTATTGTAGGCAGCCACCTCCGCGGCGTTTTCCGCTACAGTCCTGTCATAAGGTCTAATGGGAAGATTCTTATGAGGTACTGTTGGGAGGGGCGACCTTTTACGTTTCGGTGATCGCTTACCCCTCATAGTACGAGCGGTGGGCGGAAACGGCTGACGCGGCGGCGGAGACGGCTGACGCGGCGGCGGAGACGGTGCGCTGGAGACTGGTGAGGCGGTGAAGAGGACTGTTGCGCTGGAGAATGCTGAGGCGGTGAAGAGGACTGTTGCGCTGGAGACTGGTGAGGAGTCGATGGCCTTGGCTGCCAGTTCGGAAGCACGATGAATTCCTTTGGCCATAGAATGGTCGCTTTCTTGGCTTCTCCAAGTTCAAGCACCTCCCCATCTTCACCTGCAGGGTGTTGCAGCTTCAGCTCCTCATAATCTTTCATCACTTCATCCACCGCGACAACAGCGTAGCCATTTGGAACCGGAGAGAAATGGTAAGTTGGATTAGGTCCAATTGGTACGACATAGCCGACCGCCACCTTCACGGTTAAGTTAAAAACTTTCACATGCATCTCACAAGGTGTGCTCTCCGTGATATCATCCACTGGGTAGCGACGAAGTGGAGCCACTGCATCATCATTACCATCCTGGAGCTCCGTGGAAGCCACGCTGCTTTTCCGATTCGATGGGCCACCGGTACCATCGCATGCAGCTTCTACCATGTGCCGTTGAGATTGGCCGCTAGTACCTTGCTGGCTAAGCACGGCAATTTCATCCTTCTGCAGCTTTAATTCTTCTTCTATATTACGCAGCCGGTCTGCAGCAGCGCGTGCTTCCATTGCCTCCCTTTCCTTTCTCCTCTGATGGCTTCTATCAGGAAATTTCTTCCTGTGCTCGGGAATCGCAATTGTCTTGGGCTTGGAGCCAGGTACGCCTCGTAACCGTCCGTCGTGTTCCTTATTCCCAAGGGCGCGTGTGAGCTCGTCATCCTCTCTATCGGGAATGAACCGTCCCTCTTCAACATCCTTTACTGCATTTCTAATTTCTTGGATGGGTAGTAGGGGATTATCTTTGTGTCTTCTGTTATATATGCACTTCCCTTCTGCGTCCAACGTGCCCCCATGCCCGTAAAACCAATTTCTTGCCCGTTCGATCCACTTGAGTGGCTCTGGAGTGATCCCATTAGCCAGCAGGTCCGCCTCAAGTTTCTCCCACTTAGGCATGCTAAGCGTAGCCACCAGCCCCCATAGTATGGTGGTACATCTTTAGCAGCATTTGCCGCATTTTTTGCAGACTTTTCCAGAGCTTCCTCTGATTTCTTGTACGCCACAAATTCTTCCCAGTAGTCCTTTATCTTCTCATACCCTTTATCGAAGTCTGGAGTCTTATTTTTCTTGACAAACGTTTGTTCAATCTTTTCTTCCAGTTCTTGAATAGCTCGGCCATCTTCTTAAGTGCCCAGTCCTTGACTTTTTGCTCCATGATTTTCCGGGCAATCTTTTCTGCCTCATCTGGATCCTCCTCATCTGAATCCACCTCTGGCGCCAGGGTGAAATTAACCATGAGCTTTCTCCAAAGTCTTTCTTTGCCCTCATCGCTGACATATCTTACTCCTCCCTCCTTTGGCCGATGCCATTCTCGAACGGTGATCGGGATGTAGTCCCTAACAAGAACTCCGCATTGCTTTACCATTTTATTTTTAACACCAGGGGGAGCAGTCGGTGTGCCGTCTTCAGCGACTTTTTCGATCGTGTACCTTTCTTGGTCGCCCAACTTTTGGCTGGGCCTCGTTTTGTCCTTACAGAATTTTTGCTCGATCCGGAGGGCTAAAAGAAGAAAGAGCGTTAATATATGTATATAGACAAGAGGCTTAATTAATACAATCTTCGGCTTCATTAATATATGTATATGCACCTCGCCGGAGTTTGCAACATTTAATGTTCCACCGGAGCCTTCGGCTTCTCCCTCGCCGGCTTCTCCCCCACCCCAGCCGTCGGGTTCTACCTCACCGGAGCCGTCTCTTCGGTTGAGAGACTCATCTCCCTCACCGGAGTTGTTCAAAAACTGCGTGGTGACATCGCCAACATCTTCCGGCCCGCGGATTATATCCTCGAGGATGTTTTCCTGATTTTCGTCTCGTTCCATAGTTTTTGCAAATTAAGAACAATGCACAAAACTTTAGTTGGGTAACTTGTTCCATATGTCAAGATACATCTACCAAATTGGATTTGACTCAAAATGATCTACCAAATTCTCTACACATTTGTTTTAGTCCAGAAGCTTAATAACCAAGTTTTAGCTACTGACTAAGTTCTTTTACTCTAAAAATTAAATCCTTTTAGGGTTACACAGTGTTGATTATTTGTGACCTAACCCAATTGGATTCAACTTAATTATATTAACCAAATGACAATTAAAATTGTTATAGTACAGAAGTGGCTACAATCTTTATTTGAATACCTAATTAATTCTGTTGCTTAATTAATTCTACAAAAATTAGGAGTGCTAGGCTAGTGCAATATAAAGTTAACACAATTGGATTCATAATTTTTGGATTATTAGAGTATCAGAAACAAACAAATTTACATAATCCTAAAATGCTATTTCCTAACACTAAAATCCTAAAATGCTATTTCCTAACACAAAAATCCTAAAATGCTATTTCCTATACAAAATGCTATTTCCTAACACTAAAATTTCCTATACTAACACTAACACTAAACACTACATTTCCTAACATTTGCTAAATTTGCTAATTGGACTAAAATTTGCTAACATTTGCTAAATTTGCTAATTGGACTAATAACATACTAACACACTACTAAAATTGACTACTAAAATCTTACATTACTAACAACATTTTAGTAATATTAACATGTTAACAATTGCTAAAATTTGTTAACATTACTAATATTACTAACACTACTAATATTAATTTTGCTAGTATGGACTTATACATTTTGCTAACAACAGGAGGCGTCGATCGGGTGGCGCAGGAGACGGTGGCGCGGCGGCGTCGGGTGGCGCAGGAGACGGCGGCGTCGTCCGGCTCGAGGCGGGTGGCGCGGGCGCGGGTGGCGGCGTCGGCGGCGCTTCGACCGGAGAAGGGCCACGGGCGGCGGCGGCAGGGCTTCGTCGTGGGAGAGGAAACACGCGCCGGTTCGTGAGAATGCTCGTCGATTTGGGGATGAATGGGGAAGGAGAAGGAGTGAGGCGTTATAAAGAAAAGGCCTTTGGTCCCGGTTGTTCTTACCAACCGGGACGAAAGGGTCTTTGGTCCCGGTTGGTAAGAACAACCGGGACCAAAGGTCAAATTTTGGGCCGCTTGAACTTCGCGCAATTTTGGGCCGCTTTTCGTCCCGGTTCGAGGCTGGAACCGGGACTAAATGGGCTTTTCGAATTTTTTTTGTTTTCTTTTATATAATTTCCAGGAAATGATTTAAACTTGTAAAATCAATAACTTTTAATCTGTTTATCAGAAAATTATGATTAATATATCAAAATGCTAAGAAAAATGAACCTCATCTATTTATATGTCTATTATTATAAATCCAAATAATACAATAATATGTTTATTATTATTAGAAAAAATAAGGAATCTGAATATATCATCCATACATCTGTTTGCATCATGTATCAATTGTGCCATTTTCAATTCAAAAATGCATTAACTCATATCTTTTGCATACTTTATTATTGTCATTTTCAATTTGAATCTCACTAAACTTTCAAACTATTAACCATTTTGCCATTTTGAATTAAAAATGCATTAACTTTTATCTTTTGCATAACTAACTCAAAACCAGAATACTTATTCAGATGCTAAAGATCATTAGTTGGAAATGCAGAGATAAATAATACATTTTACACGATCGTCGTCGTAGATAGACAAACATTTTACACGATCGTCGTCATACATAGACGAACCATTTGTCCTAACCAACGATGTGGCTCAGGTTAGTCATACTCCTGCCTAGGCCTATAATACTCGTCCTCATAGTCGTCGTAGTCGCCGCCATCGTCGTCGCTGTCGTCGGGCGGCGCTCGCCTGGACTGGAAGCGAGGGTAGCGCATGCGGGGGTTATCGCCGGCCGTGATGTAGTTCATGACGCTCTGGAGAGTCCGGCCGCTCCACCACAGCCGACGGCCGGCCTCGTTGAAGTTCGAAGGAGGCGGGCCGTCCTCCTCGTACCTGGCGAGCGCCCTCTCACGCCGATTGATGAAGAAGGCGTCCCAAGTCGGGCGGTAGTCGGGATGCTAGCGGGGATCCATCCGCTGCGCCGAAGTGAGCTCGAGGTAGTAGTGGTTCGTGATGGCCGCCCGGCGGGCCAAACCTTGAGGGACAGGAGGGACCGGCACGCCTCCGGTGCTCAGCCTCCAGCCGACGGTGACGTCGTAGCCGGGCGGGCAGGGGTAGTTCGAGGCGCAAAGCGCTCCGCCTCCGAGTAGGTTAGAGTGGGTACGGTGGAGCCATGGGAGAGTGATGAGGTTGCAGATATGAGTTTAGATGTGCTATGCCAATGGAGGCCATGCATGACTACATATATATAGTGAGAATCCCACCAATAAGGAAGAAGCACACGGATCGTGTGTTTCTTTCGAGCGCTTGTGAGCCGTTGGATCAGGGGTGTGTTTCTTTTGAGGGATTGTGAGCTGTTGGATATCACTTTGTGAGCCACCCCGGACTAAAGGGAATCCCACCAATAAGAAGAAGCACACGGATCGTGTGTTTCTTTCAAGCGCTTGTGAGACGTTGGATCAGGGGTGTGTTTCTTTTGAGGGATTGTGAGCTGTTGGATCAGCAGTATCATCACGACCACTTCGTGAGCCACATGACCCGGTTGGTGTTACCAACCGGGACTAAAGAAGCACACGTACCCTATATATAGCCCCCTCCTCAGACAGGTTACTCACACACAAAACATTCCAGCGTCACTCGGAGAGGCATCTTTGGGCAACCAGCGGCAAGACGTCTCTGATGACCTGCGACCGTTCCAAACGGTTGCAGATCATCAGAGATGTGTTGCCGGACGGTTGTAGATCATCAGAGACGTCTTGCCGCTGCTTGGATCGAAGTGGCGCTCAAACACAAAACATTCCAGCGTCACTCGGAGAGGCATCTTTGGGCAACCAGTGGCAAGACGTCTCTGATGACCTGCGACCGTTCCAAACGGTTGCAGATCATCAGAGACGTCTTGCCGGACGGTTGTAGATCATCAGAGACGTCTTACCGCTGCTTGGATCGAAGTGGCGCTCAAACTCACGAGCCACCGTCGGGCTGTATGCAGGGGGAACGTGTTTGGACGGTCGAAGCTGAGGTTTGAGAGGTTCCCACGGGAGGTGTGGGAGCCGACAACCACCTACCACGCGTGTTTCACCGGTCGTCATGCAATTAATTAACAGAAAACAAAAAAGAAAACTCACATGTGATATAACCCATTTCTTCTAGATGGAAACTCCCATTTCGTGTATTATGGTTTTCACCACATAAAGGTTTAATACATTACTACACATCACATAAAGGTTTAATACATTACATTGATTTACATAAAAGCCATGAACCCTTCTTCGCGTATGTCCCTGGCCTATGATCGCTTCGCCGTAACCATGGAGCATCTTCATTATTTAACGGGATGCTTGGGTCAGTTTCACTGTGAAGGGCGGAATTTCATCAAACTTATCATAATCTGCTGACATGTCTGTCTTGTCCTCGACTCCCACGATGTTTCTTTTCCCTGAAAGAACTATGTGACGCTTTGGCTCATCGTCTGATGTATTCGTTTGCTTATTTTTTCTTTTTTTCGGTCTGGAGGACATGTCCTTCACATAGAAAACCTGAGCCACATCATTGGCTAGGACGAATGGTTCGTTCTTGTAACAACCAAGATTCTTGAGATCCACTGTTGTCATCCGTACAGCTGGTCTACCTTTATCCCTTCTCCATTCATGTTGACCCAACTGCACCGAAACAAAGGGACCTTAAAAGTAGGTCCATAGTCAAGTTCCCATATCTCCTCTATGACCATAGTATGTGTCCTTTTGCCCATCGTCGTTGTTGCATCAAAGCGGACACCACTGTTTGGTTGGTGCTCTTTTTATCTTGGGCGATCGTGTAAAATGTATTCCCATTTATCTCGTACCCTTGGAAATTCAATACAGTCGAAGATGGTGACGCGGCCAACAAGTAGAGCTGATCTCCGACAGTGGTGTCATTCATGAGCTGTAATCGCAACCAACTGCCGAAGTCTCCATGTGTTTTTCTTTAATCCAGGAGTCATCCTTCCCCGGGTTCTTGGAGCGTACATAATTCTTGTGTTCCTCGATATACGGAGCCACGAAGGTGGAACTTTGTAGAACTGTGTAGTGTGCTTGAGTTAAAGAATGCCCGTCCCTACATATCAGTGCTTTCTTTCCTAGCGTGCCTTTTCCACTCAGTCTCCCCTCATGCCGCGATTCAGGAACACCAATCGGCTTAAGGTCAGGAATAAAGTCAACACAGAACTCAATGACCTCTCTGTTCCATAGCCCTTGAGATGCTTCCTTCTGGCCTAGCACGGTTATGAACATATTTCTTCAAGACTCCCATGAACCTCTCGAAGGGGAACATATTGTGTAGAAATACAGGACCGAGAATGGCAATCTCGTCGACTAGGTGAACCAGGAGATGCGTCATAATATTGAAGAATGATGGGGGGAACACCAACTCGAAGCTGACAAGACATTGGACCACAGCCTTCTGTAAACTTGGTAGAGTTACTGGATCGATGACCTTCTGAGATATTGCATTGAGGAATGCACATAGCTTCACAATGGGTACTCGAACATTTTCCGGTAGAAGCCCCCTCAATGCAACCGGAAGCAACTGCGTCATAATCACGTGGCAATCATGAGACTTCAGGTTCTGGAATTTTTTCTCTGCCATATTTATTATTCCCTTTATATTTGACGAGAAGCCAGCCGGGACCTTGATACTGCTCAGGCATTCAAAAAAGATTTCCTTCTCTGCTTTGGTAAGAGCGTAGCTGCTTAAGTATTGACGCCCTTTATCCGTCTGCTTGTTGTATGGGTCTTTCATACGTTGCTGGTCTCCCGTGCTTCGGTGTATCTTTTGTCTTCCCATACACGCCCAGGAAGCCTAGCAGGTTCACGCAAAGATTCTTCGTCACGTGCATCACGTCGATTGAAGACCGGACCTCTAGGACTTTCCAATAGGGTAGCTCCCAAATATAGATTTCTTCTTCCATATGGGTACGTGGTTGTCAGCGTCATTCGGAACAGATAGACTGCCAGGACCCTTTCCAAAGATTACTTCTAAATCCTTGACCATGTCATATATAACATCACCATCAGGGAGGTTAGGCTTCTTCCGGCGATCTGCCTCACCGTTGAAATGCTTGCCTTTCTTTCTTACGGCATGACTGTTCGGAAGAAATCGACGATGCCCCAGGTACACATTCTTGTTTCCCAAATGTATACTTTCAGTCTTATCTAAACAGTGCGTGCATGCATTGTATCCCTTGTTTGACTGTCCTGAAATGTTACTAAGAGCAGGCCAATCATTGATGGTTACGAACAACAACGCTCGTAGGTCAAATTCCTGTTGTTTGTGCTCATCCCACACACGTACACCTGGTTCGGACCACAACTGCAAAAGTTCATCAACTAATGGCCTTAGGTACACATCAATGTCGTTGCCGGGTTGCTTCGGGCCTTGGATGAGCACTGGCATCATAATGAACTTCCGCTTCATGCACAACCAAGGAGGAAGGTTGTAGATACATAGAGTCACGGGCCAAGTGCTATGACTGGAGCTCTGCTCCCCAAAAGGATTAAAGCCATCTGTACTTAGACCAAATCTTAAGTTCCTTGCGTCATCTGAAAATGTCGGGAACTCTCTGTCGATTTTTCTCCACTGGGACCCATCGGCGGGGTGTCTCAACTTCCCGTCTTTCTTACGCTCTTCTTTGTGCCATCGCAACAACCTGGCATGCTCTTTGTTTCTGAACAGACGTTTCAACCGTGGTATTATAGGAGCATACCACATCACCTTAGCAGGAACCCTCTTCCGGGGGGGCTCGTCATCGCACTCAACATCACCAGGGTCATCTTGTCTGATCTTGTACCGCAGTGCATTGCATACCGGGCATTTATCCATATTCTCGTACTCACCGCGGTACAGGATGCAGTCATTAATGCATGCATGTATCTTCTGCACATCTAATCCTAGAGGGCAGATAGCCTTCTTTGCTTCGTATGTAGTCTCGGGCAATTCGTTATCCTTTGGAAGCTTCGGCTTCATTATTTTCAGTAACTTCTCAAATCCCTTGTCAGAACAACCAGTCTCTGCCTTCCATTTCAGCAGTTCCAGTGTGGTACCGAGCTTTGTGCTGCCATCTTCGCAATTTGGGTACAGCAACTTTTTGTGATCCTCAGCATGGCCTCCAACTTTAGCTTCTCCTTTTCTGTATCGCATTCTCGCTTTGCATCAGAAATGACCCCACCAAGACCATCAGCGGGCTCATCTGATGCCCGATGTTCACCTCTTCTTCTTCAACGTCTTCCATTACAGTATCACCGCATTCCTCAGGGAACATAGGATAGTTGTCATCATCCTCCTCTTCTTCATTGTCTTCCATCCTAACCCCTCTTTCTCCGTGCTTGGTCCAACAATTATAGCTGGGCATGAAACCTCTCCGAATCACGTGGTCTTGAATGGTTCTCGGGTCAGAGTACTCCCTGACGTTCCGACACTTGTCACATGGACAAGGCATAAAATTATCCACTTTGTTTGCCTCAGCCACTTCATCCGTGCATCCATCTGCATCATATAATTAAGTTTATCAAATATCATTACAATAACATCTTGAATAGTGAAATGACCACCGTACATCGACACGTGCAATATTTTTGTATCAATTACAGATGAAAAGGATAAAGTTGCTAACCTCGGCCGAGGATATCATCTTGTGTGAACTTAAGTGTGGCTCGGACATTTCATCGAACACATCTTGTGCGTGGCAAATGAAAAAAAAACTAGCACCCACTTCCAACCAATCCAACCAGAAAAAAAGAGGAGAGAAGAGAGGGGTGGGTTATTTATAGATAGGGGAGGGGTATTGGTCCCGGTTCGTGCCACGAACCGGGACCAAATCTCCGCGGCACGCCACGTGTCCTGCACCGGAGCATTGGTCCCGGTTCGTGCCACGAACCGGGACCAATGTCCCCAACCGAACCGGGACCAATGCTCCACGGACCCCTGGCAGCTCGAACCGGGACCAATGCCAGGCATTGGTCCCGGTTTTTCTCTGAACCGGGATTAATGGCTTCATCGGCTCTGGACGAAAGGTGGTTTTTCTACTAGTGTGTACACGCAGTGGCCCGGACCTGTTGAGTCATGTGCAGTATTCATGCATTCCAATGCGTGCACATAACTAACCTAGACACGCGCCACGCTGCGTCCAGCCAACTCTGTCCATCGACTGATCCATCCATCTCCCAGACCGATCATAACAGTGTTGGGGGCTATATGCATGTACGGTAGGTAGTGTACGTGCGGAGAGAGCAGATGGCTATATATATGTAGTTGCGTGTGCACATTACGTACTGTGGCTCTCGCAACAGCTGCAATGCTCCATCTATCTTTTTTTTTTTGAATTTTCCATAATATATTAGGCAAATAAAACAGTTTGATTACAATCGTTCAGAACCGATTTCAGCACAGACGTCGGAACCGATCCATGAAGTACCCCACCAAGCAACTCTCTACGACCTAATTGACATAAATCATGAGCAGCAGAGTTGCAACTTCGATCGATCTTGTTTAGAAGGACTTGTCGGTCAGGCGGCTTCTTCCTTCTGAACTCTTCACCCATCAGGCTTATAGATGATCGGTCTCCATTTTCTATATTGAAAACTTCAGGAATTCTAGCACAATCCGTCTCAATGACAACATTTGGCCAGGGGCTTTGAAGAAATAACTTCAATCCCTCCAGGCAAGCAATGGCTTCACCTTCTTCTGCCGAATTACAATATTGGATATCATCCCAGGCTGAGCAAAGGACCTTCCCCGTACTGTCTCTGATTATAGCACCCCAGGCCCCTTGACCTGTATCTGCAGAGAAACTAGCATCCACATTACATTTTACCCAGTTTTCACTAGGTTTACACCATAAATTAGTGACCTTCAGGTTTTTCGAAGACCCTTTTTACCAGGAACAGGGTCAAATCTCCTAGGGAGCGAATATTGGGTGTCTCACGGGGAATAATTTCAGTTGCCTCCTGCGGGCACTCGTGCCACAACGTTTGACTTCAAAGTGCTCGTGTTGGGTGGTTAGTTGCTAGGTCTAGCTTGCGTAGTGGGTGTGTGCGTGGGGCGTGCGTGTGGTGTGAGTTGTATGCGCAAGTTCAGATACTACTGTTGTACCACAAATGAGAGGAACATGGGTCAAATCAGTAGTGTCTTTAAACATTTTGCCCTTACCTTTTCTATCCGAAATACTACCACCAAGCGGAGGGCATTTCAGATTATTTAGGTAGTTCTGGAGGAACCTAATAGAGTTTTCAACAGAGGCCTTACCCTTATCAAAAATGATATCATTTCTATGGTGCCAAACTCTCCACCAAAGGAACATCATCTTTACTCTCATCTCTTTTGTGAGACTGTCCAGGAGCACGAGAACCCAGTCTCTACCTGTATCACCCAACACATGTTCATCAGGTAAACTCCAGACCTTTCGGAGCCCTTGTCTCAGAGCAATAGCTTTGCTGCAGCGCATGGTAGCGTGGTGACCAGTTTCGTCTTCCATGCCACAGATTGAGCAGGTAGGACGAACATTAGGAAGCCTCCTACTTCTGTTCACCTGCACAGCGAGTGAATTAGTAGCAAGTTTCCAAGTAAAGATCTTGATTTTGGAGGGGCTTCCGACTTCCAAATTAGTTTCCACAGGCCTCTATCTCCATTCAGATTTGTACTGGAATTTGGTGCAGGTTTAGCTTTTAATTCTACAGCCAAATTATACGCACTACGGACTGTGAAGAGTCCATTCTTTTCATGACTCCAGGCAATGAAATCTTCAGCCTCGTACGATGGGAGTTTGATTCGAAGGATAGTCTCCGCTTCAGAAGGTTGGAAGACAGTCCTAACAAGATCTTCTCTCCAGGTATGGCCATCAGCATTGATCAGCTGATCAACCCATCTAATCCTCGAGTTTGTTGGGTTAACAGTAGCTTTTAGATCCCCTCTAGGGATCCAATTGTCCCTCCACACTCTTATCTTTTTGCCATTACCAATACGCCAGATTATACCTTTTTTTAGCAGGTCCAGACCATGCTTAATTCCCTGCCACCCAGGAGAGGGATTTTGAATAAAAGCAGTATCTGTAAGGTCACCATCTGGGTAGTACTTGGCTTTCAACACTCTTGCACATAAACTGTTCGGGGAGGCAATCAGGCGCCAAGCTTGCTTAGCTAAGAGAGCTTGGTTGAATAAGTGCAAATCTCTGAATCCCATTCCCCCCTGTCCTTTTCTCTTAGTTAAATTGTCCCAGCTCAGCCAGTGGATTTTTCTTCTATCAAACTCATCGCCCCACCAGAAATCTCTCGTGAGTTTCATCAACTCCTCACACAAACTGCTGGAGAATTTAAACACACTCATAGGGAAAGTGGGATCGCTTGGATGACAGACTTGATCAACGTTTCCTTTGCACCACTTGAAGAGTACTTCTCAGCATAGTCCGAGAACCGTTTCCTCAACTTTTCCTTCACTGGTTGGAATTTGCCATTTTTCATGCGTCCCTCCGGCACAGGGAGGCCTAGATACTTCTCCTCGAAGCCCACAGTCTGAATATTGAGGATAGCCGCGGTATCATGACCATCCTCTATAGTACATTTGTTTCCTAGGAGCAAAGAGCATTTCCCCGGGCTTAAAGACTGTCCTGTAGCTTTCTCATAATTTGTAAGGACCAATTTGACTTTGGTGGCTTGGTCCTTGTTTGCTTCAAAGAATAGCATACTATCATCCGCGAAAAGGAGGTGTGAGATTCCAGGGCTGCGTCTACAGACCTTCAGTTCTTTAATGTTTCCTTTATCAATCTCGTCTTGCAGTAGTCTGGATAGGCCATCTGCAACGAACAAGAACAGATAGGGAGATAGAGGATCTCCCTGTCTCAGTCCTCTAGTTGGAGTAAAATCATCAAGAATTTCACCATTGAATCGTACAACATATCTCACTGTTTTGACACAGGTCATAACCCACTTGACCCATTGCCTGTCAAAACCCAGCTTGATGAGAATTTCTTCCAGGTAGTTCCAGTCTACCCGGTCATAGGCTTTTGCAAGGTCCAGCTTGTAGGCAGCATATTTACCTTTCTTATCTGCACTTTTCTGTAGGGAGTGAATACATTCGAAGGCTAATAAGGCGTTATCCGTAATCAATCTGCCTGGAATGAAGGCACTTTGTGTCGGTGCAATGATATCTTGGAGAAGAGGTCTCAATCTATTCACCAGACATTTGGAAATGACCTTGTAAATCACATTACAAAGACTAATGGGCCTGAACTCTTTTAGTGAAACTGGGTTCTTTACCTTTGGGATCAAGACAATTACTGTATCATTAATACCCTGAGGCATATTTCCACTCTTGAAGAATTCCTTAATAGCAGAGATGATATCATCTTAAAAAAACCCCCAATGGCGTTGATAAAATCTTGCTGGGAAGCCGTCCTTACCAGGGGCTTTAAGAGGACCAATTTGGAATAGTGCGTTACTAATTTCTACATCGGAGAATTCCGAACACAATTTTTCATTCATCTCCAGAGTAATCTGAGGCTGTACCTTTTCCGTAACAATCGATGGTTTAACTTCTTGGTCAGCCTTGAACAAGTTCTTGAAGAAACTTGTAGTAATATTATGCATTTCTTCTTTTATATCCGTGGTCGTGCCATTTTCTCTCTGTAGCTTGACAATATTATTCTTTCTCTTCCTCCAAGTTGCTTTTTTATGGAAGAATTTAGTGTTTCTGTCACCCTCTTTAAGCCAATTAATTCTGGATCTTTGCCTCCAGTACATCTCTTCCTGTTCAAGAAGGGAATCCAGCTCTTTTTCTATGCGGAATTTCTCTTCTTGATCAGTGAGGGAATTTCGGATATTAATCCTATTCAGCTCTCTTCTCAGCTTCTCAATACGGCTTGGGATAGCCCCCACCGTTTTCTTACTCCATTTCTGCAAGCAATTCATAACACCAGACAGGTTAGAGGCTACCTCCCCAAGGTCTTTTGGTTTGGTATGCCCCTCCCAAGCAGTTTTCACTTCTTCAACAAGAGAAGCCTCCTGTTCCCAACAGACTTCATACCTGCGAGTAGGGACATGTATTCTTTCAGCAGTATCACATTCAAGTTTTAGCAAGATAGGGCAGTGATCTGATCTAGACGAAGACAAATGGCTTACCGAAGCATTAGGATAGATATTTGACCAAGCAGGATCAGCAACAGCACGGTCTAATCTCACTCTCACATTGTTTATTCCTTTTTGCTTGTTATCATAATTCCAAGGGGCCCCCATAAACCCAAGATCATGCAAATCGCAGAACGAAAGGACTTCCCTAAAGTCCATCATTTGTTTCTCACCTCTCCTTTTTTTGGAGAAGTGTTCAGATTGCCACATAGCTTCATTAAAATCCCCCATCATAAGCCAGGGGAGGTTTAACATTGGTTTGATTCTCCTAAGTAAATCCCACATATGGTGGCGGAGGTGGGTACGCGGCTCACCATAAACAAACGTGCATCTCCATTTTAATCCCTTTTTCAAATCCTTCACGATTACATCGATAATTCTATTGCTTATTTTAAACAACTCGACATCTACGTTTTCATGCCAGAAGAGGGCTAGACCTCCCCCCTTCCCCTTATCATGGAAGGAGACTACATTTTTTAGACCTAGTCTCCACCTTAAGTTCTCTACGATGTCTTTTTCCTGTCTAGTCTCCGACAGAAAAATGAGTTGAGGTTTGTGAGCATGCACGAGGCGTTCGATCTCCTGAACTGTCCGGGGGTCGCCCACCCCCCGGCAGTTGTAGCCCATGGTCGTCATTGCTTATGACAGACACGATCGTCTGTGCCTGTCAGTTGACCAGCGGCCCCTGGGCTGGTTGCCTCCTTTTCCTCCTGTCCTCCCTCGTCTTCCTGCTGCACTTCCTGGCTCTCCTGCTCTAGCCCCTTAATCCTCTTTCCATCAGTAGCTCTAAATTTGATTATGAAACTCTGCCCTTCCTCATCCATGCTGGTGTCCTCTGAACCTGGTCGCTTCCCCAGTAGCTGCTTTTTCTTCATCAGGAAGGTAGAAGCAGTCTGGGCCGCATCCCTCTTGATTTCAGCATACATGCTGCCATCTTCTTTCAGGCACTTGAGGATTGGTGGAACCTGAAGGGGGCCGAGGTCAGCTTTCCCCTTGTCAGCCTCAGTTTCAGCTCCAACCGCTTCCTCAAAATCTACCACCAGAATATCCTCATTCTCAGGCGCCTTCTCTTCACGTGTGATGAGATTCAGCTTCTTCTGTTTTCCACCTGCAGCAATGGCCGAGGCCATAAACTTCTTTTTTTCAGTCGGAGCTGCACTACCCGCTGCACCTTGCATAGCTCCCTCCCGTGCTCCAGCAAACAGAGCAGTAGCACGCCTTGCCTGAGGTGTGATGCTCTCCCCAGCATAGCTGCATTGCCCTTCGCTCTTTTTCTTCTTCCCCTTCTCGCATTCCATTCTATTGTCCATGGTGGTGAGGGAAAATGTGTATGTGGTTTTTGTGTGAGCACCGCAGCCACCTCCTTTACCTGGTATATATTCTGGGTCTTGATCAAAGGTCAGCAGAAAAAGATCCCACGGTCCAATTCTATTCCCAAATGCAGATGATCCTGTAATAAACACAAATCCTTTTCCCACAGATATCTTACTAAAAACCAGGTGAGAATCACTTGACCAGCCTGGAGCTAACAATCTCATGGTGGAGACCTTCCTAACTGAAGAAACCGTATCAGAAATTTCCGAATGAATCAAATTGGGCGAAGAGAGATCCACCATTTCCCTATCTTCCGTGGTAGCGACAGGAATCCCGTGAAGCACGAGGTTTTGGTTTGAGATTTCGACACCCTGGATCAACTCCTTACTACGACTCATCTGGGTATCATCTAGATCTGAATCTTCGACAGAATTCGGGACAGGATCAGGGGAATTGGATATTACCTTATTAGACAGCTCTTGTCTCCTCTGATTTTCCAATAGGATGCCAATTGCTTCAGATTTCATTGCCGCGATCTCAGGACTGAGCCTGCGATCCCCTTCCTTCTCCTCTGTCCTGGCCAAGATCGGCCTAGGACACGATCTCAATCTCTTGGCGATTTTGTGAATTCGCCGTCTGAAATCCACGCAATCAAGCAGGCCCCCACATGGGGCGCCGCCGTAATCAAAGGTAGGGCGCGTCCGGCTAGCCGGACCGCCTGAAGACCTAGCCTCCGCGGCGGCGGTGGCCACCGGCGCAAGCGCCGGCGCTATCGTCGGTTTGGGGCAGAGCGTAATTTCCGGAGCTAACATCGTCCCCTCCTCTTATTCCAAGCCTGGCTAATCTGAGGTCCGGCGGGTCCAATCAGTTAATTCATGACTCGCCTAATCCTTCCTCAATGCAACCTCCTCCACAACGCACATGTTCACCAGATAGAGATAGCTTCTTCCTCGGTTCCTCCCAGCTTGCCGCCGCTTGGACCACACACAATCCACGAAAAGATGAACGATCGAGTAGTCCGTACTGACACGATCGAATTAGCAGGCGCAGCTGGAAATCCTTGCATGGATGTCGATAAACACATTAACACAGAGCTAAGTACCTATAGCCAGGACAATGTGTGCTTCCCATTAACATGTCAGTGAATCTAGGGTAGCTTGTTTTCTTGGGCTATATGCTCGTGCTTGGCTCTATGCCGTAGGATTTGAGGGTAGGCTGACGGATCTAGGCGGCCAGATCCGTCACGTCGAGATCTTCTTCTTCCTAGTTGCATCTCTCTGGTGGCAGGAGGTGATGCAGACGAAGTTGGAGGAGGCTCGCATCTCTCCAAATAAGGTACGCGCAGGAAGCTTGAAGCTGGGGCTATTCGGCCGGCCCTGGATTTCGTCGGTTCTTCGTCTTCTTGCTCTTGTGCTCCAGAGGTTGGAGCTCATGAGGATGACAAGATCTCGTGGCTTCCATAAGGCCGAAACCCTAGATCTCTGCTGTTTCTTCTCCGATCTGCCTCCTCTGCTTAGTGGCAAGAATGCAGAGTTCGATGGTGGATCAGTTCGTTTTGCTTCACAGAGGGATTCTAGGTTTGGTGGAGCTCCTGGATTTGTGTTTTCCTTTCTTCTTTGTCGCGAAGGTAGCGGGAAGGAAAGTGGATGGACTCGATCTGCTGCTCCACGGGGAAAATTTCAGACTGCTACTCACGGAGTTCCTCAATGGCAGCAATGGTGTGCTGCTGTTATTCCTGGCCTAAGGGGCTCCTCCGTGCCGTGGTGCTTGTTGCTCCATGGAATCATCAACCTCCAGCGGAGGCCCTTCTTCAGCTCTGCGGCGGCGATCAACGTCACAGCGTCTCCAAGTGGTGAAGTCCCCGGAGATGGCGTGCACGGCCGCTGTGTCGAGCTGCGTTTCTTCATCGGTGGAGAAGGACCCAATTGCGTTTTTCAAATTTTAATTCAGGTCCTTTTTGTAAAGTTCAAGGACTGGGTTGTAATTTTCTTCTACTCTGAGGTCTTTGATGTATTTTGTAATCCCACCGACTAAATGCAGTCTGGACCCTTCGGGGTCCTTCCCCTTGTTCAAAAAAAAAAAAAAGCTTTTTGATCTACAGTAGCTGTCTGAATCGGTGTGTGAGTTGCAGTTCCTGCTGACATTACCGCCTCTCGATGTACGTAACGTACGTCTTTGCGTGTCCATGCTATCCGATCGCATGGTCTATTATTTGTGGCAAAGTATTTACGGTGTGCTAGCCCTAAACCCATTCACCTACGCCATTAGCGTCTACAACCACTAGCACTCCTGTCGAAAGGGAAGATCGCAGTTTCACGTGAAAGAATCGATCATCTCCAGCTAGCTAGCTAGCTTCGTACTTGCTGTTTGGCAAGGAAGCAAGCATGGGGAAGTCGCAGTGGTCAGTTGGACGATGCGCGCGTGAATGGGCGGGCGGGGATTCTGTCCCTGGCCGGTTGCGAGGATAGGGTCTTTGCCCCTGGCTGGTCCAGATTGTCCGATCGGTTGCCGTTCTCGTGCAAGTGCAAGGCGATACGCTTTTCACTGGAAAGTGGTTTTCGGCGGCGAATGGGGAAAAAGATCGGCGGTGCACTGCGGCCGGCCGGCTGGCCAGTGCTCCTCTGTCTGACCATTCGTGATCTTCAAGGAGGGAGTGGCAAACGCTTTAACGCAATCAGTGCACACCCTGGGTAGCGACCTTTTGCGTTTCCGGTTTGATTTCGCTGAATCTGGGTACATGCATGTAACTTCACTACTACTAGCTAGTACTATGTGCGTATCAGTGGAGCAGATCATGTGGGTGCGCCGCCAGTGTGCGGCTTTGGCGAGTACCGTTACTGCATTCCGACGCCAAGCTCTACGTTTTCTTCTAGCTTCACCTGGGTTTTTGGACGTGATTCGTGCGTGCGAACAAAGATTTCAGATTAGGCATTTTTGGCTGTTTGTCCCAGCAGCAGAAATTGCTGCGTGTAAATTTAGAAGGGAGAGGAAACCTGCAACGGTACCTATTCTCTGTCAGCCCAGTCAGACGGCCCAAACTTGTACAGGCAACGAAGAGAGTGAAAATGGAGAGCGTGAGAAATATGCCGGTGAGAGAGGGCACAAACTATTCATCGCACGGGTCGATGATAGGCAGGCGTCGCACCCCCCCCCCCCCCCCCCCCCCCACACACACGCGCGCGCATGGGCCTGGCCCGTTAGTTTTTTTTCCTGGTCGACTTTCCCCTGCGCGCATGGGCTTGGCCCGTTAGTTTTTTTCCTGGTCAAGTTTCTTTTTCTTTATCCTGTTTTTTGTGTGTCAATTTTCGTTTTTATTTTTTTGGCTGTTTCTTTTTTCTTTCTTCTTTTCAGTTTTCTTATTAGATATTATTTCTTTATTTTGAATTTTCATTTTTGAAAATGTTCAAATTTAAAAAATGTTCATATTCGAAATTTGTGAAAATATGCCGGTGAGAGAGGCCCGTTGCTAATGGTCGCTGTAACTCCACCGTGGACTTGTGTACATGTTGTTTGGGCTGTTGGGCTCAAATTTTCCTAAACTACTCCCTCTCATCCTAAAAAAAAGTGTCGTGCCTGGGGTGAGTAAACATTTCGTTTTCCCCATTACAAATCGATTTCTCCTGTTTTCTCTCACAAAACGCAGTGATAGTATCTAGCCATTCCCAGATGCTATCATGTCTTTTCCAAAAAAATAAACTGCTATCATGAAAATAAATCCCGATTGCTATCGATATACGCTAATACAAAGCCTATGTACTTGTTCCATTCAAAATTCAATACCATCAACTAATGTACTTCTATTGGCACTAACCACAAAAGACTTGCTTGTCAGTGATCCAACGCGCGAAATCGGTGTGGTGTTCCTGTACATGAAGATGTACGCGACAAGTTTCTGGCTTTTCGTCATGTTAGTCATTTGTTTAGTGATTCAGCACACATTTCTAGCTTGTAGCGATGAACATTTTATTTTTACTATTTTCCGTGATGGGGGGTTCGGATTGCATCTGTGATACTCCTTATAATGATTTGATTTGATCTGATCTGATCTGGCTGAACTCCCTAAAAAAGAATCATAAAAGGGCATGAAACATTCAAGCACGACATTTTTTCCTCTTTATTTTTAATTTTTCGTTTTTTATTGTTGTTTTTGTACACGAAATTTATAAATTATTCATGTGGTTCAAAATAAATGCTTCCAAGTTTAGAAAATGTTCACGGTTCAAAAAGAAAAAATTCACGTAGTCCAACAACAACAAATGGAATTTTGAAAATCGTGAACACATTAACATTTTTCTAAAATCATAGATTTTAAATTTGTAATTAATTTTTCAAATGCATGAATACTTTAAATTTCGTGAATCTTTTTTAATCCAGTATTATTTTTCATTACGCAAAATTAAAAGAAAGGTCGGAATTCTTTTCTTACGTATGAACTAGTTTTTTTAGTAGGACGCACAAACTAGCGTGATGAGAAACAATGAACAAGTTAATGTGCCAAGCCCAGGTACGAAAGCGGGGTACACAACAAGCTCCCCGTGTGGGCGAGACGAATCTCCCGGCTCGCAAGTCGAGAGAGATAGGAGCTCTCGTGGATCTCAGCCGAGCGCTCGCCTAAACAAATTCAGAGACACATGATTGATTACCTGTTAGCTAACAAGAAATTCCCCGCTAGGTGTTGAGATAGAACCTAAGCAGGTCATGATTAGGGTTAACAAAAATTGCAGTTTTGGGGTAGCTCCCCACGTTAAGTTCCGGCGCGCGTTCTCCACAATCATCGCTGCAGATCACTAGCTCACTTTTCCTCAATCCTGCTCGTTTGATTTCCAATTACTTGAGCAGCAAATATGTCGTCGGTTAGCGCTTCTGTAATTGGGAACATATAGCTAGCGAGAGTGATGGGGGGGGGGGGGGGGGGGTATCGCCTGCTCTGTCGCCGTTCGAACTGGTATTACCTGGGATGTCTAGGGCATCTCGAAGGTGATGGAATACCGCTGTCGGCGAGCTGGGTGCGTCGATGAGGCGGAGAGATGGTTCGCCGCGCGCTTCACTTGCGAAGGGCAGGCCCCCAAAGGAAACAATAGGTGTTGTATGTGAGTTTCCAGGCATACTTATGAAGAATGAGATGACAATGTACATGAGAATAACATGTAGTGTGACCATCTTGTGGGTTAATTTATTGTGGGGGTGGGGGGGGGGACATTGGCCCTCCTACCCCAAAGCATTGAGAGTATGTCCAATGAAAATTGGTAGCGAGAAGGCACATAAGTTTGAACTTTACGCGAAATGGGTATTTGTGGTGCTCAAGATCTTACTTCAGTTAATTAGAACTGTAGGTGCATTAAGAACCCTCATCACTAGAAAATTAGTTAATACATAGGGAAGGACTAATTAATAGGAATCTTCCAGCCACTAACTCATTGTTGATGCACCTGGATAAATACCTTGTGTTATATTTCCTTTTTTGAACACAAAATCTAATTCGTGCAAGCTTCGCCTCCATGGAGTTGTCGACTCTCCTCCACCCCCTTCCTTTAACACAATTCAAAAAAACATGGAAGGGAAAAGGGAATACGTGGGTCGCAACGTGTGTTCGAACAAAGATTTCAGATTAGACATTTTTGGTTGTTTGTGCCGATAATTGCTCCGAGTAAATTAGATTCCTTTTACGGCGCTCCGGGTAAAGAAAACGTGCAACAGAACCTACTCTCTGTAGCCCAGTGAGATGGGCCAAACTTTTATAGACCACCGAGTGAGTGAAAATGAAGAGCAGAAGAAAAAGGCCGTCTGAGAAAGACCCATTGTTAGCGGTTGTTGTTACACCAACGTGGACTTTTTTTATGTTTTGTTTAGGCCGTTGGGTTCAAATATTCGTAAACTATCATGTTTCCTTTTTCCAACTACACCATTTTCCCCTGCTTTCTCTCACAAAAAGCAAATATACTATCTAACCATTCCCGAGATGTTTCCAATTACACCATTTTCCCCCGCTTTCTCTCACAAAAAGCAAATATACTATCTAACCATTCCTGAGATGTAAAAAAACTCTAACCATTCCCGATTGTTATCATGTAAAGAAAAATCCTGAATGCTATGGATATGTGATAATACAAAGCATATGTACCCATTCCATTCAAAATTCAATACTCTCATATTTTTTTCTGAAGAGTCAAACAACGTAAAGTTTGGCGAAGTTTTAGAAAAATCCATTAACATTTATAATACCAAATCAATACCGTTAGATACAACATGAAATATATTCTCATATGATGTTTATGTAGTATTATATTTGTTGATCATTTTTTCTAAATCCAGGGTCAAACTTTACATTGCTTTACTTTTCAAAAAACATATATGTCTTAAGAAACAGAGGGAGTAATGTAATTCTATTGGCACTAACCAGAAAAGACTTCCTTGTCGATGATTCAACGCGTCATATCGGTGTGGTCATCCCGGACATCAGGGTGATCGTGGCAGGTCTCTCATCTGCGACTTTTTGTCATGTTAGTCATTTGCTTAATGATTCAACACACATTCTTGCTCCTAGAGCCAAACACTTTGTTTTTACTATTTTCCGCGATGGTGTTCTGGTTTGCATATGTGACACTCCTTGTAATGATTTGATTTGATCAATAAAGTGCCTGAATTCTCTAAAAAAAGAAACACAAAATGGCATGAACACATGGAGGCAGGCATGCATCACGGCGTTCATGCATGCAGCCAGCTGAGAGCTGACGTGTACCCCTGAAGCGTTCCTGCAGTTCACGCCGCCGTGACCTGACCGTATCTTTGTCCACGTGCGTCGACAATGCGAGATTCTACACTTGCAAATTCAGGTCAGCACAATCGTCATGGCACTTCCATCCAGGCCATCATGTTTCATGCAGCAGACAAACATGGCCCTGCGTTTCTTCCACTGAGAGGGGCATATACTTAAAACATGAATAATACTAGGGTCTTATCCGCAAAAATACTATGGGTTGGCGTTAAACTGAAGCGGCTGATAAGAAAAGCAGCACCTCTCCCTGTTTCCGTCCAGCTTCATTCAGGCTTTTGCGAGGGTTCGTTCCGAAGGGAGGCGGAGAGCAGCTGCGAGCGAGACCGACCGCAAGAGGCTGCAGAGATGGAGAACGAGTTCCAGGTACGGTGATCTCTGATCTCTCCTTCCCAATTCCTGTTGGATCCTCTTCTATTGGAATTGGGATTTCACCCCCCCCACACACCAGCAATTTGAGATGGAAACCATGAGTTTATGTCAGGTTAGATGTATGCTGTTCCATTAATCGATTTACCGTCTCAGACTCAGTTGGGAGATTCGGATGCGTAGCAGCAGGGCTGCTTTTCAGTCTGCTCTTTTGTTGGATTACATCAACCCAAAGATGAACATACTGAGATGGGAAAACCTTGAGTAATTTTAATTTAAGGCTCTAGCAAAACAGTTGTAGATAGTCATACTTTTCATGGCCTGGAATGAGCATCGATCTTAGTACTAGTAGCTGTTTATTACATAATGTTCTGCACTCTGGCTGTCGTGTGCATAGTTTTACACTACTTGTCCCAGTTGATAATAGAAGTAGGAGGTCCCTTCCAAACTTGTTGGCAATTGGCTTGCTTGATGTGGTCACCTGAAACAACTATTTGAATACTTGTTTAGCCGTTTCCCCTTACATCCACTGTTGTAGACTTGTTTTTATTTGGGTTCCATGGTTAGAATAGAGCTTGCCAGCCTGTCTAGTTCGCAGTAAAGTGCGATGAATTGCAACTAAAAGCCGGACACTGTTATGAGAAATTCCACGTATGGCGAGACGGCTGTTGCGTATTCACTATTCAGAAGAGAAGAAGTAAATCCCATGTTTTGTAAGAACGTTGCCTTATACCAAATGCCAAATCCTCTATCTCTCCGTGTGTTTCATTTTCTACTCCAAATCGCAAGGTTGTATTTACGAGTATAAATTTATGATCTGTGGACTTTGTACTACTAGGATTAGTTGAAGGAAGGCCAATTATTGTAGATGTTTACAACTAATTAATGTTAACATTTATCTTGTACAGAGTTAAATCTACTTCCTGCATAATTTTAATACAGTATCTTTTGCGTGACCATTCATAACTTAGGATGGCAAGGAGGAGGTCATCCAGGCCTGGTACATGGATGACAGTGAAGAAGACCAGAGGCTTCCTCATCACCGTGAGCCCAAAGAGTTCATTCCTCTCAACAAACTTTCAGGTCTGTCCATATGCTGCTCAAATCATTCGCTGCAGTTTGTGTATGGACTGTATTCAAAGTAGTTCTCATTAACCTGATGGGTGCTATAATTTCTGCATTTCTAAATATCCAGAGTTAGGTGTAGTAAGCTGGCGCCTAAATGCTGATGACTGGGAGAAAGATGAGAATCTCAAGAAAATCCGTGAGGCCAGGGGAAACTCATACGTGGTTAGTCATTGATCCTTTCTGGATACTTTCTGTTCTGTGTTTCCATTATGATTGGCAAGCTTAAAATGTGTGCAAGTACTAGAAGCAAACAAGTGTGACAGACATGTTCTGTTTTTTCCCTCGCAGGACATCTGCGATGTGTGTCCTGAGAAGTTACCAAACTACGAGGTCAAGATAAAGAATTTCTTTGAAGAGCACTTGCATACCGATGAAGAGATACGCTATTGTCTTGAGGGCAGTGGTAGGTTCCTTCATTATCTTTTTTTGGCATTTAAGACAGGGAAGCTATAAACTGTTTTGTTTCCAGTAGTAATCATGGTGGCATTCTTTGGACCTGCTTTGCTTATTAGTTTTTCCTTTGTTGCCAAGGATACTTTGATTTGAGGGATGAAAACGAGCAGTGGATCCGTGTAGCTGTGAAGAAGGGGGGCATGATTGTTTTGCCTGCAGGAATGTATCACCGCTTTACGTTGGATAGTGACAACTACATCAAGGTATAGTTTAGTTCATTCATTTGGTCCCACCATGATTGTTGGTCTCTTTAAAACTCGTGTATACTTGCTAAATGAATTAAAATGACTTGTGTAAATGAATTGGTGATAGCCTAAATATTTCCAATTTGAGAGTAGTGCTACTCATCTTTAGTCTCACGGCACATGATCATAAGTTTCTAACTAGTTGTCTTTCGAGGCAACATTTGCTGTGTCTTGCACCGTCCTTGTGAAGTTCAACCACCACCCATGTCCTTTCGTTGATCATACATTCATATCGTAAAGCTCTTCTCCATTTCGGTGGTCTATCAAATAAGGAACACCATTCTAGTATGGAGATGTAAAACTTCTGTTTTTTCTTTCTGCAGGCAATGCGGCTCTTTGTGGGAGAGCCTGTCTGGACACCATACAATCGTCCCCATGACCATCTTCCAGCTAGGTACTTTCTTGAAGTCTATGGATTGTTCTATGTCCACATGTTGCCAATTCCATTATTAAATTCCTCTGTTTTCTCTCGGTCTTTACTTACGGAAACCAAACCACATCACGATTTCAGGAAGGAGTACGTTGACAAAATCATCAACAGAGGTGGGAATCAAACTGTGGAAGCTCGTTGATGGGACCTATAATGGCCGAGTGAGTTTTCTGTATGTATAATGCTCCATAAAAATACCGAATAAGATATGGGAACGGCTGTCGCAGTGTACTCCTACCAACATCATGTATCAGTCTGCACTAGTTTGCACAAAGCCTGCTTAAAATCATCCCTGGAAACTTCATATGCCTATGTTTGTAATACCCCGGTTAATAATGACACCCCCATATTCCAGTGTCAGCAATGTTGTAACGGTGTTCAGTTTACTTGTGGTGTCTGTCGACATTATATGATAGTTCCAAATCCCGTTTTGATCTCTTGATTTCCTTTGTCTGCATAATGATTGCTCAAAATGATGTTGTATTAATTTCCTCCTACATGACCGTATGCCATTGTTTTCTTGGTTCACCTTATGACCTTGTACTATTGAGTGCCCACATCTTATTCATAGTATCTCGCGGCGAGGATCAAATCTTTAAAATTATTAAGCTAATCCTGCTAGATACCTAAACTAAAAGTTGTTCACGTGGATGAGCAATCCGAGCACAGTGGATTGTACGGACCAAGAAACAGCCAGAAGATCGTATGCTGATTAAGAATGAACACGTTCCTGTCGTTTTGCATCCATGGTGCATTATTGGTTTGTAGTCTGGCAAGTCAAGAACAGCTGCCAAACAGTCTTGCACATCATCATGTCTCTTTATTTTCATTGCTTCTTTGTGCGTGTACAATCGGAAAGTGGTAGTGCCCCCCGAGCTCACAGTTACCCGGTTTTTTAATAAATGGAAAATAAATTTTCTAGGGCTCAAAAGAAATCTGAAATATAGTATACCACTACATATAGACATTGTCTATGTCTGCTAGAAGTTTTGTCAAAACAAGAAACTTTGTATTTGGCTAAACAAATAAGATATATTGTGGGAAAAAGAGTTATTTTCCCTTATTCACGAGCACATTTCTTTTTCGGCAGCTTGGAATACAATTTTTTTTCACCGAGAGTTTGCAGATACATAGAAAACTTGCGTATGTATCCTACCGAATTTCGTAAACAGAAGTTGTTCATGTTAGCAATACATCGTATGTAGACACTGCGTATATGTAGTTGTATACCTAGTAAGATTTCGTAAGTTGTTGACCTAAACCATCGTACACAGAGCAATTTTGTAAAAGGATTAGCCCACAAATAGTGGTTGTACCCTCACAGTACAAACGTACATGCTTACAAACACGTGCATACATCTATCCCTATGAACGCACGCACACCTTACCTCTATGAGTAACTCCGATAAACTGAGCCGGTGGATCAGTTCTTGACATTGACGAAGTCATCACGTGCGTCTCGCTGTCGACGGGAACGTCGCCTCACACTGAAGAATTTCCGTGTAGATGAGAAACCTGTGGTTTGAGCTCTAGTGGACGAGGTTGCGTGGCAGAAGTAGAAGGTTTCCTTTTTTGCAAAATAAATATGAAGTGGTCATTTGAAGTACGACAGAAGAGACAAAATAGTTCAGATACATTTTGCAGACGACCACTTGAGGCTATGTTTGCAGAGATTCACTTTGGCTCCCAGGTGTATATGCTCCTGATATGTTTGTCAAAATTAAAAAAAATACGAAAACACTTTGAAAAAATCTGAAAAAAATTGGGCACGAACATAACACAAGTTTGCAATGTTCGTGCAAAATTGCGAAAGGAAATGACACTTTATGTGGTTTGTGCAAAAAAGACAAAAAGTTTGGCCGAAATGAGATTTAAAATTACATTTTTCAAACCACAGATTTTGTCTTTTTTGCACAGACCACACAAAGTATTATTTCCTTCCGAAATTTAGCACGAATGTTCAAAACTTGTATATGTTTGTGCCCAATTTTTTTCAGAATGTTTTGAAACGTTTTCGTATTTTTTTAATTTTGACAAACATATCAGGAGCATATGCACCCGGGAGCCAAAACACCTTTTGTTCCTTTCGAGAAAACCCAGGAAAAAGACCGGGGAAAAGAACAACTCAACTTTTTGTGTACAACTAGTAGCCTTGCACGTGCACGCACGTTTCAACTAAATATTGTGAACACATAATTTTTTCAATATTCCGTAGTAGTAATACTATTGTATGATGAATTATCGTCGAATTTACAAAAACATAGTGAGCGAGCAACATCCGACAAGATCACTCATACATTTTTAATACCTTGAAATTCATATGAAAGAAACGTGTTCACACAATATTTTAAAGTCGTACATGAAGTAGCATTATACTATCGTAATCATAGAACATTGTCATAAGGTGGCATTCTACTGCTGTAATCATAGCTCGTTGTCATGTATCTATAACAAAACAAAGAGTAACATCAATCAGATTCTTTTCTATAAAATTCTAAGATGATGTTCTGACGTGAAGGCAAATCTAATTCTTGCTCCATTCTCAGAATAAATATTCTCCACTTCTTATGAATTTTTAGTCAGGTGATTATTTAATAGCCTTAACATTTATACATGCGTAATCGTGCGCACATGTAACCTTGGGAATTTTTAGTCCGGTGATTATTTAGTGCAACCATCAAACCCGAATCAAATGAATCAAATACAAATAGTAAAAACACTCACTAAATTTGAAAATACAAATATATATCTCATTACAAAATTATTTAGGCGACATCCAAAGCCCAAATTTTGGCCCAATGATAGTTATTAGCTTACACAAAAAATGAAAAACATTTAAATAGAACTAAAGCCTAAGAACGTTCTAAGACGCTTGGTGGGGGCTGATCTAAGTAACATCGGTTCTACCATTGCCTGAATCTAACGTTCCAAGATTACCCAATGATGATGGTTTGTAGTGATACACCCGTAGTTTTTGTCGCTGATAACTTTAATCTAAAAGTCTAGATTTGTTGAGCCGCGTGAAAGCCGCTCGTATTACCCTCTCCATGCTTCCCGAATCTGCACGATCTCATGCTAAAAAAATGACAGAAAACAGGGCGTGCACATGTGCACTGCACGTAAACAACCATTGGAAACAGTAAACATAAATAACAGAATGAAAACCATATACGCCATAGTACAAATATTATAAATGACAAGAATATATATCCAGGAACATCCATGTCTGTGCTCGAGCAAACTTGATTGCTCTTTAGATGTATGATATTTGCTCTCACCATTCTACTAAATCAGACTTGCTCATAGACTTGACAAGCAATTTTACCACATATGTGAATTACGTGTATGTTGATCTAAAATTAATTAACTTCTACTATAACTCACAGTTGTAAAAAATCTAAAGGACAAAAACTACTTTTTAGGCATTTGCAGAAAAAACTATTACCAACCAAAATCTGAGGTAGGCGAGGTTGGTGTTCGTCGCCGACAGTGCATGCTGGCAGGCCACTGCTTGACCATTGCAGGTAGGCTTAAGGGCCTGGCAGTCAAAGGATATTAAAGACTCCCCTCGCTATTGAATATGTACACTTGTGAATTGTGTACTACTTGTGAGAAAAAACATATCTACTCATACATGGGAAAGCATATGTACACAAATGTAAGCAAATATCTATATGTAAGATGACATCGATGTAAGGGGGCGTAAATAGCACTACAAGAGTAATTCATAGCACATGACATGAATTCGTGATGTGTACAACTATAACTGGGCTTAGAAGGCTTATTATAGATCATTCTTTTGCAGGCACATGTTCAATAGCTCAGAAAAAAGATTAATATTCTGACTAAAAATCTCAGAGAAATGGTATTAGGACTCAACATTAAAATGAAAGAGGCTCCCCGGGCATAAAATTCACACACCTCTGATTTGAAGGCTGCATATTTTACCAACTTCTTGTGTAGAAGAAATAAAACAGTTTGATATGAGGGAAACTTTCTATGAAAAATATTTAGAGGATATATTTACGGAAATCACGTGGCCTAAATAAATCTCAGCTTTATGAAAAATATTTAGAGGATATATTTACGGAAATCACGTGGCCTAAATAAATCTCAGCTTTCTTACATGAACACGAATAGTCTTGAATCAGAGCTGCAGTAGTATTAACAGAAAAATAACATATGCAGGAACAACATCAGGGAGAGGACTTTATCCTTGAGTACATCATATATATTACCTTGATTCACCTCACATGGAGCCTACTTGGATTTCTTATAAAGCACCCCTGTCGACATGACACGTGAAAAATATTCAGGAACAACATGAGAGAGAGGTGGTTAAGTTAGCAAATGGTAATAAGGGTAAATCAAGAATTAATGTCCAAAATAAACGTAGATGAACTACAGCAACACTAATAGTTAGCCAATTCTGTATCCAATCAAGAACCGTGTTTGACATTACAATCAACAAAAACAAAAAAGAAACCCAGGAATCCTCTTTACCTTCCTATTGGAGAGTTGAGAGCTAAGCATGAGGCGGAGACCATGTGATGGCCTGAGGCGAGGAGGCGACCAGGGCAGAGGGATCATCACGTTCCTGACACAGGGGAGATTTGATTATAGCCCCCAGCTCGCTTGCCTCTGTGCGGCATAATTTTCGTTGATCCCCCTCCCCGGTGCTGTTATCTCTTATGTTAGCTACTTAGCTAGTAATCAAAGGAAACATGCCTTATCAGAGGAGGGCCGACCCGTTCTTCTCGTGCTCGTCCCGGCAAGAGCAGCAGTGCCCCGCCGTCCGCCGTCCGTCGCCCTGCACCCCGCCGTCCGCCATCCGTCGCCCTGCACGGCTTCACCCCGCCGTCCATCGCCCCTGCTCCGCCGCGTTTCCCCCACGCCGGCCGGTCCCCTCGTCGCGCCGCCACGGCTGGCAGTTCGCCCCTCATCTTCGAGCTCCAGCCCCGCCGCCGGCAAGTCCCCTCGAGCCCTGCGTGTTTCCGTCGCTGCCGCGCTTCACCGGTGTCGGCGGGACTCCCAGCGCCGCCGCCAGCCTCGAATCCCGAACCGCATCTTCCAACACTCCACCTCTCCGGGAAGAAGATGCTCGGTGGCGTCCTCCGGCGGGACAGTGCAGCAGCGTGGTTGGCCCTTACCCGCGCAGTGGCGGAGTTCTCCAACGGGCGGTGTCGGCGTCCTCATCGTCGTCTGGCCAGTGCGGCGGCGTGTGTGGCGGGTGGTGATACCGGTATGGCTTTGTGCGGGGTGAGGGTTGCGGCGGCGTGGTTAGCGAGCGGCAGAGTTTTCGTCCGCCCCCTCAAATCGCTAAACACACACATGGTGAGAGATAGTTGTTATTTTGACGGTTAGATCGCAGCTAGTGGGCCTGATCGTGAGGCTGTAATTGCTTTCTGTTTTTGTGTGTACGTTAGACAGGGTGAGCGTAGCGATGAATATGAGAAAAAGAAAGCACAGCGTATCTAAGTATCTAACCAGAGTATCGGCGTCTCGCTGCAAGTTGCAGCCAATCACGAGCTCGGCAACCATCCATGGCCCTCGCAAGAACAGTCGACAGGACGGACTCGAGATCAGGAAAAAAATGGCGCAAAAATTGTCGCCGCCGTACCTCCGTGACTGCGTGTCGGCTGCCGATTCGCCGTCTCGCCCACTTGCGCCGGTCGCGCGAACCTCAGCCACACCGACCACAATTCCCCTGCGCGCTAGCGGTACCCGCTCCGGCATCCAGAAGCTTCCGGTCCGGAGCCGGCCGGCCGGCCACGAACGAGCCGCGCGGCCTAGAAACTTCGGTCCCCATTCCTGACCCGTCGCGCTCGCGTCCTGCCCGCCTCTCCGTAGGGAGTATTTATTAGCTCGCGCCGGCCACTTTCCCGCGGAAAGAAAGGAGCCGGGTGCTACTGCGCTAGCAAAAATTTGGGTTTCTTGAAATCGCCGTGCTGGATTCGTCTGTTTCGAAGAACGACTCGTGGATCGGAGCCGACATCGTCTTGCGCCAATAATTCACCTTCACCTCGTGGGTTGTTTGGCGGGTGATTGCGGTCGCCCTCGATGGACCGAGTGCTGCCGGTGCCGGCGAGAGTGAAGGAGGAATGGCTGCCGTCGCCGGAGGAGGAGGACCTGGTGCCGCGGCCGATGGAGGGGCTTCACGAGACAGGCCCGCCGCCGTTCCTGACCAAGACATTCGATCTGGTGTCGGACCCAGCTACCGACGGCGTCGTCTCCTGGGGCCGCGCCGGCAACAGCTTCGTCGTCTGGGACCCCCACGCCTTCGCGGCCGTCCTGCTCCCGCGCTTCTTTAAGCACAACAACTTCTCCAGCTTTGTCCGCCAGCTCAACACCTACGTGAGTCTCTCTCTCTCTTCTTCTGCTTGCCGATTGTCACCCACTCTTCTGCTTGGCTTGCGCATTTGCTACTCGCTTACTTGTTCAGTTAACTTGCACTTGATTGATCAATTCATGTCTTGCATAATTTACATTGTGCAACGAAGAGAAGTGTAAGGCGGCCAGTTTAGATATCTATGAAAGAATGACAATACTTGCAGGCTCTGCATACCTGTAGCAATTCGTTTTTTAGTTTAGCTGAATTGCTTCCCCAAGAGATCACATGACCGATTATCAAATTGTCTATGCAATTTCAGTTTCAGAGTGACAGAAAATTGGGTGATGGGATATCAAAGCAACATCTACGAGATATTTCTTAGTTTTGTGTGATGACTATCGTGGTCAGCAGAGTATCAATATGCATCTGAATCTTTAATTGGAGACAAAGTTATGATAGAAGATCTTACAATTTGGTAAATTGGGTGAAAATTGTGAAAGAAAGTGCTTTTAATAGATGTTCGTTGCATTAGCAGTAAGCGGCTCTATATGGCAATGAACTGTCAGTACTATGATTCTCTTCACTTTGTGTTAAACTTGTATACGGATAATTAGTTAGGGAGTAAAAGTTAAGAACTAGAATTCTTTGTTATTGGCCCTGGTTTGAAGGACTCTTCAACATCTCTGCCACTGTCTTCTTAAGCCATGGTATAGTATATACTACTTGTTCCTTCTGGATCAAAGGAGTTATGGAGAATCCTTGGTTTGAAAGAAAAAAGAGGTTCTGGCCAATCCTTTGCCCGAGGCATGTGCATATAAACCTATTTTCTGAAATCTTCTTAATAATTCAGAATATGGAGATGCTGGCATGCTAAATAGCCTGCATCTCCTTGACAAACATATTACTTTCTGACATGCTGTTTCTTCAACTTCTTACTGTGTAGCTAGATGGATCAATACATCGGATGAAGCTGCAAGAACCTGCCAATTTGTTCTAGAAGGCTCCTTTGATCACCACGAAGCAATATAGTATATACTACTTATTGTTCCACTCCTTATAAATTTTGACACAGAAGAACGTGAAACCTACCATTTATAGTTGTCAAGTATGCCATGTTAGCTGAGCTGTGCTGTCTGTGGCTTCTGAAATTGAGCCAAATGCAGTTGTTTTTCTAATCTTGGTGTTTTTGGAAATTACTGTGGTTGTGTTACTTACATTGCAATTTACAGGGCTTTAGAAAGATTGACCCAGACAGATTGGAATTTGCAAATGAGGGTTTCCTTAGGGGCCAGAGACAGCTTCTAAGGATGATAAAGAGAAGGAGACCCTTGTGTTATCTCCCTTCATCACAGCAGCAGGCCGTTGGCTCCTGCCTTGAGATCGGCCAGTTCGGATTGGACGAAGAAATTGAAATTCTAAAGCGTGACAAGAGCACCTTACTCGCAGAGGTGGTAAAACTGAGGCAAGAGCAGCAGAGGACAAGAGCTGACATGGGAGCCATGGAAGAGAGACTACACCTTGTTGAGGAGAAACAACATCAGGTGATGGGTTTCCTGGCAAGAGCAATGCAGAACCCCGACTTCTTTCTCCAGTTGATCCAGCAAAATGATAAACTGAAGGACCTCGAGGACGTATTCCCGAGTAAAAGGAGGAGGTCGATCGACATAGTGCCGTTCCCTGGCCTTGGGGAGACGAGTCACAGTGAACAACTTGAGTCAGCATTTATGTATCAGGAAAGAGAATTTTCAGAGCTGAATCAGCCTGGATACTCTGAGCTGGAGAATTTAGCAATGAACATTCAGGAGATGAGAACGAAGGATGACAGAGGTGGTCGGAATCAGGTGAGTGGTGAGACCGAGCTGACCGACGACTTCTGGGATGAGCTGCTGAGTGAAGGAATGAGGGACGAAGCTGCGATGCCACAGCTGGAGAGCAGAAGACCTAGATATGTCGACACATAGCGCAGAAGCCGTGTCATCTAAGTTAGAGTAATCCAAATTATCATAATCATTTGAATGCGTAGCCATTGATTCTATGTAACACATGTAGCGATAGCTCTATTGTATATTGTAGCGCTAATTTATAGTGATAGATTGATTGTATTGCAATTCGGGACCTATATATACACAGATATAAAGAACGAACCTGTGTGCCTGAATTAGTGACTGATCTTGGTTTGGAATTTACAAAAAGAGCTTTTTGCACTGTGTACATTGCATTAGATATGCTCTGACGAAAGATAGACCAACTGGTTGAATTTCTTCTATCTAGGGAATTTAACTAGTTTTACTATTTCATGACTGGTTAAGAAGAGGTTCAGCCATTGTAGTTAGACAACTGACAACCCATATGCGACATCATTTCAGTTGATCTACGACATCAATAGATGCGAATATGTCCTTTTCGAGAAAGAAAAACGTGAATCAGTGTTGTTAACCTCCGCATTGCAATCTTTCATATCGGCTACCTTCTTTTTTTTTTGACAAATTCATATCGGCCATCTTATCGTTCCTGGAATAGCCGCTTCCCCTTTATCTCATCAGCAATTGGTAAATATATAAAACCGTTGACAATGTTTGTGGGCAAGAGGTCGCCCACATAGTAACGAAGTTTTTTTTGTTGTTGTTGAGAAAATTGGCATTGAAGATTTGTAAGGCTGATGGCTGATGCATATAGCCCAACACCAGCTCATTCCTGGCAGGCCTAATTGGCCACGCGCGATAACTTTTTTTTTTGACGAAACCTCTTGAGAGGTCGGCGAGCTACGGCAATTACATTATAGAAGAATAGAGTTGGTCCAGTAAATAAGAGGAACCGGACTCAAAAACCATATATCACGTGGTTAATTTACGGGGTAAAAACCACACACTACAACTCATGGAATGTCGTCTGTGCCTGAAACAAGGGCAGGTAGACCCAAACTCACAAGGCACCCCTCGTACCCAACAAAGACAAATGACTCACACACAAACGACCTCTCACCACTAGCGATGCACCGCTGTGCACCCTTCCAACATAAAATCAAGCATTGACGTGAACTAAGGCACGAATCGCCTCAACCAGCTGTGGCATGTGATGCTTCTTGTACATCTGCAGATAATGTTGCATCGTTTCATTCAGGACATCCTCGATGGCTTTTCTTTGTTCTTGAGTTTTGGTAACTCCCAAAGGCCTCCGCCCGCCTGTACTCCACGCGCTTGGCTGTGAAATGTCACAAGCACTGTTTTTCTTGTCCAAACGGATGCTTCGTCGCGCAATGTGAGAAGGAGCAGCCTCCTGCACCTGCTTGTCCGTGGGCAAGCCCGACGCAAAGCAAGCAAAATCATCGAACAACTCCTTCTCATGTAGCTTATCAGCATCGATAACTTTGATAGCCGGGTTTATCACTACTGTTGCCGATACGGGATGGCCTTAATACTGCTTTGTGCCAGTGTCAGTCTCGGTGCATCGCATCGGACATATTTTTGTCCTAGCCCAAAGGGCGACACGCGTACAAGAATTTCGCTCTAAAAGAGTTAACGGGAATCAGCTCCAAATTTAGGCGTGCGACCTTTTGAAAAGCCCCCAGAATATGTTAATCTTGGCGTGCAGCCTCTGACGCTATGGTGAGTGAGCATGCGTACATGCCGTGTTCTCTCCTTCCTCCTGCCTCGGGGCCACTCTAACCCCTTTGAATTATTCTCGCGCATCAGCTTTTGTAGTCATTAGCCAGGAAAAGCACTCCATAAATATCCTTAATCACCCGCCGCACAGCCCCCTACCTCTCTCTCCCCTCTCTCACGATTCTACTCTAGCAAGACGACTTTCCATAAGCACGAAGGCCGTGGATGTGTTCATCTTTCGCTTCGTTTGTGCACCGCGAGAAGATGAAGCTGCCAGCATGATCTGAAACCACACATATGCTGCTCGCTGATCGATGGTAGTGATCTTGAGATTGATTACGTGGGAACCAGGCAGTCTCAGATCATCTGGCAGTTCATTTTCTCATGGCAGCAGCAGCAGCACACACCAACTCGCGAAGAAACCCTGGTGTTGGGCTGGTGGCCGGCAGGTGGTTGCTTCCATTCACAGGAGTACGTACAAAAGCAACAAGGCCAAAGTAAGTCGAATTCATCTCTGTCCATGTAAGTTCAGCAAGTTCGGTCTTCTTTGCTTAAGCATAGAAAACGTAAGTAGGCTTTTCCTGAAGGAAAGAAGAAGCCATGCATACATAGAAGATCTCATCTAGATGCATGTTTACTCGCAGTATATATTCTGGTTTGATTTTGCACAGTTTCGACAGTGTAAATATACTCGAAGTTTTTTTACCAAGTCGTTGTTTCAGGCTCCATCAAATATATGAGAAAAGTTTTTTTTTTGGAGAAAAAGTATATATTTTGGAGCCCGGCCTCCAGGGATCCCGCTTAAAAATAAAAAATAATAAAAAACAACACTTGTAAGTTCAAGAAATTCGGGGAAAAATATTTTAGAAGTATATAATTATGAAAAGTATGGATCTGGGTGGGAGGAACAATAGGCATTTTAAAAACTTAATTTTTATCAAATTTGTCGTACCCTATAACCAAATGTTGCGTTAAACTTTTGCACAACGGTAGAGTTCAACGGTATCTACATCTAGATTGTTTTTTATAGTTTGATACATACAAATGTCATTTATATTTTTTTAAATGAGCTCGCTGGAGCTCGAGCTCCATTTGTGTTTTCTGATATATATTTGCTCTCCTACTATACGAGGACTGCGGGTTTGTTATGTTCTCCAACTACATGAGGAGTGTGCGTTTGGCCACGTAACAACAAAACATGACAAATCAAATATCCAATTTTCGAACTGGACATATTTGATCTCTCCGCTGACAAAATCGGTACATATATACACTAACATGATCTCAATAGCAATAGAAATTTTTGAAGTTGGACCTCCTTATAAGGTCTCTTTTACAAATTGTATGACTATGACAGAAAAACCACATACATGCGCTCCTTCTCCCGCGCCACCACCCACCTCAACTTGGCGTCTTTTTCATTGTTTCATGAATGTGCCGAGCCAAGGTAGTGCCTATACCTCATGTATGTGTTGTCTTTCTTTTTTACCACACGAATCTGAATGCTCACACATAACCTGAAATGTGTTTGCACTAGTTGAAGATGAAAACAGAAGACTTCGGTCACGCACTAGTGAATTCAAACCAAACCATCTCTTAGACTGGTTGTCTCCTCCTTCCATGTTATAAAAAAAGGTCGTTGCTCATTCTTGAGAGATACGCTACAACCTAACACCAAGAAATTGCCACGCGGTTCCAAAGCATTGCGCCGCCGTCCATCGTTTTTTTTGTGTGCATCGCGAGACGGGACAATATGCCTCCGAAACCCCGATTCTCGTGATTCTGTACGGCGAGAGGCCGTCATATTTTTGGGGAGGGGTCTTGCATGACTACTAACTTCGTCCCAATGCTGACGCAGAAAGCTACTTCCCCAAAAATGACTACTTCCTCTACATCACCAACATCTTCGCCGACATTATTGTTGCTGACAACACCACAAATCAATCTTCTTTCCTCCGCATCGTACGTGTTCTTATCTCTTCCGTTAGATTTAAGTTTGGGTTACTAGTTCTTCGGATTTATGTGGACATGATATTCGTAACTTATTCACCTGATCATATCCATAGTTTCATCAGTTATTTATGTGCTCCATTTATTGACGGTTGTAATTAGTATGTTATTCTTTATCTAAAAAAAATTAGTATGTTATTATGCCACTTAGAGATCTCGGACCCATTCTTCATGCGCATGATCTTAAAAATAGCTCCAAGTGGATTGTAAAATTCCCGTGTTTTTTTAAGCTGAGATCAAGTGATTTTGAAATGTTTTTCCTTTCCTCAATTCTTTTGAACCAAACAGATAAAATGGTGCCTACCTAGTCGAAAAGTGCCTTTGACTCCCGAGTAGTGATACCTTTATTTTAAAATATTCAAATATCATTTTGACACGTTTATTGATTGGAAGTTGGTATATAATTGAGTTGTGAGATCTGGTCCTTGTTTCTGCCCACCCTTATTAAAACACCTGCAGTCTATGCAGTACCAAATACAGCGGGGAAATGGAGACTTGACTATAAAATACATCAATCTTTCCGATCCAAACTCAAGGCAAAGCATGGTGAAGATTTCATCTTCGCTTGGAACCGTGCCCACCGAGGCTCCAAGCTTACTGTGCAGATCTGACAAAACAAATCATGTCAATGGGACACAGTAGAATCCAGACGCGCACCCAATCGCTCTTTCCCCCTCCAGGACTGACGAGATATGTATATGTGGTGAACTTGGCAAGAGCGCTGCCGATTTTCTAATATTAGCAGAGAAGAAACCGAACCGAATATTTACAGAGATTACAGTAGGCTCATCGAACAAGATGCTACCCACTGAAGACAGAACGCAACTGAAATGAAGGAACATCCCAGCATAGGGTAGTTTTTTTCCCGTAAACTCGGAATACACAAGAGTTGAAATTATACTTCTGTATTGTCCTTCTTCCCGACGATCACATCAAGGTCGTAGCACTCCTGCAGCACTTCCACCAGTTTCTGCAACGTCATGTGCGAAGTGCCACCGTCGCTCACCGCTGACTTGGCCGCCTGCTGAGCCCAAATGGCCCTCGCCCGCATTTTCCGCCCCTCCTCGCTCTCGGCGTCCATCAGCCTCCTCACTTTCTTCTCCACCTCCGCCCACTCGACCACGACCGGCACCCCGCCAACCATAATGACGTCCATCCTGACGCCCGCGCCAATGATGTCGGCGACGTGCTTCGCGTTGAGATGCTGCTCCGCCATCATCGGCGACGGCCAGGCCAGCACGGGCTTCCCCGCCGCGAGGCTCTCCATCACCGAGTTCCACCCGCAGTGGCTGACGAACCCTCCCACCGCACGGTGCGCCAGCACGCTCCTCTGGGGAACCCACCCGCGGACGACGCGTCCGTGGGGCCCCATGTCCACCGGCGACGACCAGGTCTCGGACCGGACTGCCCAGAGAAAGGGGTGGCCGGACTGCACCAGCCCGCGCGCCAGCTCGTCGAGCTGCTCGTCGGGGACGTGGGCCTGCGTGCCGAATGCCACGTAGACCACCGGTTCCGACCGCTCGTTGAGCCAGGGGAGGCAGCCCTCGGGATCCTGCTCCACGTCCTCCTGGCGCTGCATCGTCTCCGCCCTGGCGGCGAGAAGAAACAGCGGGCCGACCAGCCAGGCGCGGGCGTCCGGCTGGTAGAACGACTCGAAGGCCGCCACGTAGTCCTCGTCCAACGTGGTGAAGCTGTTGACAAGGACGCCCCAGCTGCTCACGTCCGACTCGCTGACCTCCTCCATCACGAACTTGGACAACGGGTCCTCACCGTCCGTGATCCCATGAGTATGAGGGACCTCCGCCTCCGTGATCCTCACGTGCTCCGGCATACGTTCCACGCGGTAACCATCGTTGCATCCTGGCAGTGTCAGTCCGCCCGAGACGAGCGACTTGGATATGGCCATGGAGAAGCAGGACATGCCGTGGAACACGACGCGGCGGACGCCGGCGTCGGCGGCGACGCGGTGCGTGAACCCGAGGAAGTCCGCCGTGTCGGCGGCGACGCGGTGCGTGAACCCGAGGAAGAAGTCGGAGACGATGGCGAGCAGCGGGGACGGCGACGAGAGCGACGCCATGAGCTCGGCAAAGGGCTCCCGCAGGAGCACTGTGGCGCGCAGGAACGTCGGGAAGAGTGACGGGCTGGGCAGGGCGTCACTAGACTCGATGCCGGCAGCGACGGCAGAGTTGGGAACGGGAGTACGGCCAGGCGCACCGAAGAGGGGAGGCGGCTGCGGGCGAAGGCGAGATTCGCCGGTGTGGTGACCATGGTGACGCGCAGTGTCTTGTGGTGCACGGAGAGCGCCGTGGCGAAGTGGAGCAGTGGGAGCGTGTGCCTTTTCGCCATGAACGGGAACACCACGATGTGGTCGCGACCGGCGGCATGGTCGGCTGCAGCGGCATCGTTAGTGCTGATGGTGGCGGCCATGGCAGGGAGTTCGTTCCGTGGAGTTGTTCTGTGATTGGGTAGTGCTGCAGAGTAGTGGAGCTTGGGGGCTTGGGTCATCGTATCGTTTGGATCATCTGAATCTCTCTTACTAGTTTAGTTTTGGACACCGGCAGCGTCAATTCTGAGATCCAACTAGAAGAGGTTTCTTGTTAAAAAATAAAATAAAACTAGAAAGGGTTTACCTGGCGTACGTACTTAATGTTTCATTGTCTAAGAAAAAGTATTCAATGTTTGCCAGTTAACTGATCGAGATGCTTGCTCGAGAGATATAGTGCATTTGGAGGAGGACCACCATCATGCCGGACATAGTGCATTTGGAGGAGGCGTCGACGCCAATCCCCAAGCTCCCTAACACAACACAATGCTCTGCAACCGACCGCGTGGCCGGATGGTGCTGATGATGGAGTAGAGGATGGCCCGGATGCCACCTTCGATTCTTTGGGTACGAGTGGATCACAGTCTACCGGCATGGAAGTTGATGCTAATCAATCTTCTGGTTCGAACACCAAGGGGAAGACAGTGGTTGCTGCGGACACACCTGCTCCTCGGACACTTGTGGCGATTAACTGATCGAGATGCTTGCTCGAGAGATCTATAGTGCATTTGGAGGAGGACCACCATCATGCTGGACATAGTGCATTTGAAGGAGGCGTCGACGCCAATCCCCAAGCTCCCTAACACAACACAATGCTCTGCAACCGACCGCGTGGCCGGATGGTGCTGATGATGGAGTAGAGGATGGCCCGGATGCCACCTTCGATTCTTTGGGTACGAGTGGATCACAGTCTACCAGCATGGAAGTTGATGCTAATCAATCTTCTGGTTCGAACACCAAGGGGAAGACAGTGGTTGCTGCGGACACACCTGCTCCTCGGACACTTGTGGCGATTACTCCGTACAATCCTAACCCGCAAACTCCTCGCGGGAATGAGATTGTCTCGCGGACCCGTCGTACTTCTCCGGAGTTGCTGCGAGTTGTTATTACAGGGTCTGCATCGTCCGCGGACTCGACTGGTGCTGAGCATGGTTCTGTTTCTGTTGATTTTGCCTCGACCGAGCTGGGACTGCGAGTTGGGCCGGATGGGCAGCAGCCAGCTATCCAGCACGCAGGGCCACAGACCTCGGCTGGGCTGCAGGTGGACCTTTCTCGGTCTGGCCCAACTGCAGGACTGCAGGAGGAGGCCGAGCTCGGCCTGCTCAAGACTGCCCAGGCTGGGCTGGCCATGTTGGGCCGGCCTGCTGGGGACGCTGCACGGCCGGTGGTGGAGGGCCGACTGCAGGCAGCCCTAGTGTGCAGCTGGCTGGTCTTCTGCTGGGCCGGAACTCGGGGAGGCTTCTACTTCGGCCCAGTCTCCCCCGGTTTCCTCGGCGCCTGGAGGATATGGGACGGTGGTGGACTCGACACCGACACAGTCCACTCCGTCTCATGCTACTTCCGTCGTCAAGGAGACAATGGATGGGTTGGCTACTACCTCAACACAGCCGACCCAAGCCGTTGTTTCTCCGGTGGTGCCCCTGGTTGGAGACTCCGTCTCACCGCGCACACCGCCCCCCACTGCGACGGCTTTCGCCGACGGGATCACTCCGATACGTCGGAGCGAGCGGTTCGGGATGGCAGCGGATGGGGCCTCCATGACGGATGAGGACTCATTGCAGAGGGCTATGCGTCGTAAAGCGGCGCGCAACCTGGACTCTCTAGGTACGGAATTGAAATCAAAATCTTTTCTTTCTTTTTCGCCTAGTTCAATTCAGTCTAAACTTGATAGTGTAGGCTTTAAACTTGGTAGTAGTAAGAGTCAAGTAGAGGTGTCAACTAATGTCTTGAGGCATATGGAATTTGATCGTTTAACGGTTATTCCAAAGGCTTCGACGGTGTTGACTGCCACCTACGCGGATGAGGAGAAGCGAATGCCACATCAGATGGTCAGCTTCTTTCTCATCTCATTGGTGAAGTGTCGGAGGTGGGCTTGGATGAGGACGGGCTAAGTTCATTGTATGAACTAAGAGCAACCGGCCGGAATTCAAAGTCTAACTCTAACAAGAGGTCCAGGAAAAGGGCAAAGTTTTCCAAATCCCCAAATGTTTCCAGATGAATGGCATGTTTGCAAATAGCAGAGGTCTTGGTGACTTGGCTAAACATTTGCACTTTGCTGGTTGCATTCGGGATCATAATTTGGATTTCTTAGCTATTTCTGAAACGGGTAGGCGGGAGTTCTCGCAAAATCTATTGGACCGTCTCTCGGGTGGCATAGATTTTGCTTGGTATTCCCGGCCTCCGCGTGGACGCTCCGGTGGCATTTTACTAGGCATCAGGACTGATACCATGGATGTGTTGGCTGTTTCGGATGGCAATTTTCACATAAAAATGCACATCCGAAATAAAGCGGACAATTTCATTTGGAGTCTTGTTGCCGTGTATGGGCCTGCCCAGGAGGAGTTTAAATCCGCTTTTCTGTGCGAAATGGTTAACTTGGCAAAAGATAACCCGCATCCGTTCATCATCGGTGGGGACTTCAACTTGCTTCGTTATCCGTTCGAGAAAAGCAGGGGGCGGTTCGACAACCGTTGGCCTCTTCTGTTCAATGCGGTCATTGACAGCTTGGACTTAAGAGAAATTTCAATGGTTGGGAGACAGTTCACTTGGGCTAACTCCCTCCCTGAACCCACATACGAGAAATTAGACCGAGTACTGATGGACACCGATTGGGAATCCAAGTTCCCGTTGGTATCGGTACGGGCTCTAGAACGTATCGAGGGTTTGTCGGACCATGCCCCTATTCTTTTGACCACAGGCTTGGCTAGACCACCATGTAAACATCGGTTCAAGTTTGAACTTGGATGGTTACATCGCGAGGGATTCCATGAGATGGTCAAAAGAATTTGGGAACAACCAGTCAGTGGCAGCTCACCTATCCAGCGATGGAACAATAAGATCCGGGCTTTACGCACATATCTTGTTGGTTGGGCCGACACACTACTGGTTTACTTAAAAAAGAAAAGATACGACTATCTTCCATAATTGATGCCCTAGAGGCATTAGCAGAAGTTCAGCTATTGTCCGCACAAGAAATTGAGCTTAAGAGCCAATCTAATGCGGAGTTAGCAAGACTTTTGCGGGAAGAAGAGTTAAAATGGTATCAACGTTCCAAAGCAAAATTCATCCTTGAAGGGGATTCGAATACTCGCTATTTCCACAGTATTGCCAATGGCAGACACAGGAAAAAGCGGATTCATTCCCTGTACAGGAGGAGGGAACGATTGAAGGCCAGGAACAACTCAAGTCGTATATTACTAATTACTATAAAGGCCTGTTCGGAGCACCAGAGGAAGGAAATTTCACTCTGGATGAGTCAAGAACGGCCGATATACCCCAGGTTTCCGTTGAGGAAAATAGCCTACTCACCAAGCCCTACTCGGAGGATGAAGTGAGGAAGGCGGTTTTCCAAATGGAACACAATAAAGCCCCTGGACCTGATGGTTTCCCAGCTGAGTTCTATCAGAATTTCTGGGATGTAATCAAGTCTGACCTGCTACAACTGTTCGCCTGTCTCCATGTTGGACAGTTAGAGTTGTTTCGGCTCAACTTTGGTGAAATAATTTTATTACCTAAGGTTAACGAGGCTGAGAGGATCCAACAATTCAGACCGATATGCCTCCTTAACGTTAGTTTTAAAATATTCACTAAAGTCGCTACGATTCGGCTGAATAGTGTGGCGGATCATGTGGTTCGACCGTCCAACTGCTTTCATGCAAGGACGCAACATCTTAGATGGGGTGGCAATCCTACATGAGACGGTTCACGAACTGCATAGGAAAAAGCTGAATGGGGTAATTTTGAAAATTGATTTTGAAAAAGCTTATGATAAAGTTAAATGGTCTTTCCTCAGCAGACTCTCAGAATGAAAGGATTTTCTGATGAGTGGCGTGCGCTTATACATAGCTTTGTTTCGGGTGGAAGTGTAGCCATTAATGTCAATAATGACACTGGTAAATACTTTCAAACCAAAAAAGGCCTTAGACAAGGTGACCCATTATCGCCAATGCTATTTAATATAGTGGCTGATATGCTGGCTATCTTGATCGAACGCGCAAAGTCTGAGGGCCAAATTGAAGGAGTGATTCCACATCTGGTAGATGGTGGTTTATCGATCCTTCAATATGCCGATGACACGATTCTCTTTATGGAACATGACATCGAAAAAGCTCGTAACCTCAAGTTAATCTTGTCAGCATTCGAGCAACTATCGGGTCTTAAAATAAATTTCCATAAAAGTGAATTGTTTTGTTTTGGCGAGGCTCAGGATAACGCCCCCTTGTATGCCGAGCTTTTCGGTTGTACGCAAGGTCAATTTCCTATCAACTATTTGGGTATTCCGATCCATTTTCGGAGACTCACTAACGCTGAATGGAAATGGTGGAGGAGAGACTTCAAATCCGGTTAGATAGTTGGAAAGGTAAACTCCTATCCCTGGGAGGAAGATTGGTTCTCATTAATTCAGTGCTAACCAATATGGTACTGTATATGATTTCCTTCTTCCAACTGCCCAAAGGAGTCTTAAAACGATTGGATTATTTCCGATCAAGATTCTTTTGGCAAGGGGATAGTGAGAAGAAAAAGTATCGACTTACCAAATGGAGTGTGGTTTGCCGTCCAAAAGACCAAGGCGGGCTAGGTGTTCATGACCTTGAGGTCAAGAATAGAGCCTTGCTTGGCAAATGGCTGTTCAAGCTTCTTTCAGAAGATGGCCTTTGGCAAACCCTCCTAAGGAGGAAGTATGTGGGTGATAAAGCGGTATCTCAGGTTTTTTGGAAACCGGTGATTCCCACTTCTGGGCTGGCCTCATGGCTACGAAGAAGTTCTTTTTCCCACATGGATCTTTCTCGATCAGGAACGGAGGGGAAATCCGGTTCTGGGAGGACATGGCTTGGCCAAACCACCCTTCGAGACCAATACCCGGCTTTGTACAATATTGTGCGACACAAAGGCGACACACTCGCCAAGGTGATGGGTTCTTCCCCACCAAATGTATCGTTCAGAAGAACTCTATTAGGGCCTAGACAAGCATTGTGGAATGCCTTGCTCCTCCGGTTGGAATCTGTCCAACTGACAGACGGCCCTGATAAATTTCGATGGGATCTTACTAAGAATGGTAAATTCTCGGTTGATTCCATGTATAGAGCTTTAATCCAACCTGTAATACAAGTCGATACTAATAAGAAAATTTGGTTGATGAAGATACCGCTAAAAACAAAGGTTTTTGCGTGGTATCTTCGTCGAGGTGTAATTCTTACTAAGGATAACCTTGTCAAACGCAATTGGCACGGGAGCAAAAAGTGTGTATTTTGTAGTCATGATGAGACTATCAAACACCTATTCTTCCAGTGCGAGTTTGCTAGGTCTATATGGTCAGCTATCCAGATAGGTTCTACCTTATATCCTCCGCGCAGTGTTGCAAATATTTTTGGCAACTGGTTGAACGGGGTTGATTCTAGGTTTAAACTACTTATTAGGGTGGGAGCGATTGCCGTTATTTGGTCGCTATGGCTATGTAGAAATGACAAGGTTTTTAATGATAAAAACTCTTCTGTTATGCAGGTTATATACCGTTGCACAGCTACGCTCCGTTCATGGTCGGTACTGCAGCGTGCGGAGCACCGAGAGCTGTTTTTGGAGGTGTCGTCGCGTTGGAGGCGGCGGCGAGGGAGTTATTCTCCCAGCATGGATGGCCACATAATTTCGACTCGACCCTCCACCACCATAGGCGTCTTTACAATTTCTCATCATGATATGTAATTCGCCTTTTTTGTTTTTGTTCGTTTTGGAACTGTGGAACTTGTTCGGGCTGTGTGCATCCTAGTTATGCAGAGCCGGGTGTAATACTTAATACTCTTAAGTAATAAAATCCCTTTATCAAAAAAAAAACCGACCGCGTGGATCCATGTCCGACGTCTCCTCCATTAATGTAGCCTGTTGCGTCAAAGCCCCCCTACTGCTACATTTCCTTCTACAGCTCCGACCGTGGACCTAGCCGGTGAGCAGGTAACTAATCCTCGTGTTAAACCCTGATTATATCTCTTATATTAACTGGCGTTCCGTTAATCTTCCTTCATACGTACATGTCAGTGTCCGCTCATAAAAGTTGCAGTGTTAGAAAGAAATTGGGAATCCCACCTCCTTCGCGTAGTCATGTTCACGGCATTTGTATCAGATTGTGTTCCTGATTCCTTCATATCTCCGCCCTCCTATTATGCTACTGTATTGTGAGGTTATACTACAAGATTTTCTATTTTTTTTATGCCTGCTATAATTATGTTCATATATGAATGAAGCCTTCTGCTTCGGTACATCCCCTCTCCAAACTCAAACACAACAACGGTTGTGATCTATTTGTACATGATTACGATACATTGGAGGGTTAGAGTTCCACAATTTATTTTGACTTGCACAACATCAAAACTAGAAAAAAATTACACAAGACTATCAAGTCATTCTTGAGCACTATAGACTGTTTCCTAGCATTACCAGATCTTGCTGCCTCCGTCCACCCAGGGTGATCATGATGGAGTGGTTATGAACAATTCTAAGAGACCATTCCCCAAGTGTTTTCAGTTGTTGTTTCCAAATTATATATTCTTAAATGCAGTTTCTTTCAAACTGCCGAGGGCAACTCAAGTAACAAATACTTGAGTTTCAGTTCCTGATCCTTAAGGTGGCTACATGTTTTTTTTCTTTAAGTTTTATTTGTGTACATTACAACTTCCCAACGAAAAATGTGCTTGAGCCGTCATTCAAACTGGCGAGCCCACTACGTTTTTTTAGGGGGGGCGAGCCCACTACTTGTGCTAGAACTCCACGTTCCTGTTTTTAGGGCAAACTCGCCTGTTGGGCCTTTATTTCTTAAGCAGAGATGTTAAGAGACAAGGAAAAAAACAAGGAGGACAAGCCAGGCCATGCTTGGGCTGGCCGGGAATAGTCAAGTCGGGCTGGTTTGGCTGGGTCAGCCCAGGTTGGGTCGGCTCCTTTTGTTCCTTTTCTCCTTTGTTTTCCTGATTTTTATTAAGCCTTATATTAGCTCACATACGCCTCAAATAATTTCAAACGAAATGCCAAAACTTAAAATAGGTAATAGGACTAGGAAAGTATCTTCCACTTCAGAATTTAACCTTTTAAAAATATTTGATGCATTGGGCAAAACATGTTAATTTTACTTAAAGAATAAATTTTCATCTTCAATTTTGGATACAAACTTGGATTGTGCTGAATGCTGATAGTCCATTTGTGGAATCTTGAAAAATTTTAGGATCTCTGACGAAATGACTATTTTCTTACCTAGAAATAAGTTTCCAAAAAATATGTAGCAAACTATCAAGCACCTATAGTTTAAATTTGACCCACGTCCTACTAAATCGGCGGAAAACTTGTTTATTTGAGAGAGGTAGATGTAAAGCTTCTTACATGAAATCATTTGGTTAATTGTACATGAAATTTGCTCTAATATTTGTGAGAAGTAGTGTGGGCCAATTTCGCAACAAAATTTGATAGGTCCTACCCAAAAAAGCTCTTTTTTTGCACTCGGAAAATAAAAGATGAAGTTTTTCTGCAAAGAAAACGAAAACTACTTCGGTAATATTGTTTGCCATTACAATATTCAAGGCAACAGATATGTTGTAGTAACTATACACTAATAAAATGTTTAACAAAGTACGGGTTGAAGAACAAATAATTAAGCCTCGACGAAAGATACAAGGTTGATCCAGCGTAAATAAAAACTCACAAGCTGAACAAGGTCGATGATTAGGTTTAGTTTTGTACCTTTGAATCAAATACTACAACCGTACTATCAAGGGGACTTCAAAACTAAACGCGGAAATTGTTGTGTGCTTAGTTCTACTCAAATTATCTTTTACGACAAAATTTCTTCATTGGAAATTATTCTCGGTATCGGTCCGCTTTGAAATCATGAGACTCTATCTTAAGCATTGATGACGTGAACACACACGTTCGTTGGGAGACCCGAAGAGAAAGGTATGATGTAATCTAGCAGAAGTTTTTCCTTGATTGCAAAACCAAGGCTATCGAACCACAGTAGGAATTGGAAGAGCTGCAACACGGTGTCAACAACAGCGCCGTTAAAATGCTGTTGACGTGGACCTACACACAACACAATCAAACTAGTTTATCTCAACAAACAGGAAGATTGTCAATCTCCCTGACTTGCTGAATACAAATGATTAAACGTATGGTGTGGAAAATAAATGTAAGTGCAAAAAATAAACAGCGAGCAAATGAGTGTAGAGCGTGGTGGAAACTGTGTGTTTATCAGTGTAAAAGAAAGGACCGTGGTCCATAGTTCACTAGAGGTGCCTCTCCCAAAACAGATAGATAACATGCTGGGTGAACAAATTACAGCCAGGCAATTGACAAATGGTGATGGCATGACAATGCAATATATGACAAGAACATGTTCACTGTGAGATTTATTGGGCATTACAACAAAATACATAGACCGCTTGCTAGCTGCATCTATGACTAATAATCCACTTACGAAATAACGTTCGTGTCTCCTGCAGGTATTAAGTTGCAAGTAACAGATTATCGTAATAAGCAAAGTGTGTAATGTAAAGAATGCAAATGACATGTAGACATAGCAAAGTTGTTTCTCCCTAGTGGCAACAACACATCCAACGCCTTAGTCGTTTCTGTCATCTCGAGCCCAGGCACTGGAGATATGAACCCACTATCTAGCATAAATACTCCCTCTTGGAGTCACTAGCATCTACTTGGCCAAAGCATCTACTAACAATATGCAAGAACATAAATAACACATATAGATAGATAGAAGAACAAACTTGATCATAACTTCACAATTCATCGGATCCCAGCAAACACAACATGTAGCATTACATCAAGATGATCTCGATCATGATAGGCAGCTCACAAGATCTAAACATGATAGCACAAAGTGGAGAGACAACCATCTAGCTACTGCTATGGACCCGTAGTCCAAGGATGAACTACTCACATCAGTCCGGAGGCGGGCATGGTGGTGTAGAGCCCTCCGGTGATGATTGCCCCCTCCGGCAGGGTGACGGGAAGAGTTTCAGAACCCTCCCGAACTAGGGTTGACGATGGCGGTGGCGACGGAACTTTTCGTGGATTTCTGATCGGGTGTCGAGGGTTTCTGGAGACGATGGAATTTATAGGCGAAAGGGCATGTCGGTGGACCACCAGGGGTCCACACGGCCTTGGGGCGCGGGCCAGCCCTAGGCCACACCTGGGGCCCGCCTGCTCCCTGGTGGGTCCCCTCGACCTCTCTTTCGGGCGGTGTCTTCGTTGCATTGCAAAAATAAATCACGTAAATTATCGTCCAATTCCGAGAATATTCCCCGACTAGGTTTTCTCGAACAAAAAGACAACAGAAAATAGGAACTGACACTGTGTCATCTTGTTAATAGGTTTCCTAGAAAATGCATAAAAATGATGTAAACTGTAAATAAAATATGTAGCATTTGGTATAAAACAAGCAGGAAACATAAAAAAATATAGATACGATTGAGACGTATCAAGCATGAGGATGAATTAGAGGTCGCGGACTAGTAAATCTGTGTTGAGTTTAGTGCCTTATGCAATGTAAAGTTGATACCCAGGAGTTAGAACACCATGGCCATGATCATACTGAAAATACGATAAATTTATAACCTCAATTATTTTGGAACAGTTGGATTACTTACCTGCGTCCAATTTTAAGTGTAGCGTGAAATTAAATAGCCATAAGCTAGCACGCCTTAAGTTACCAGGTGAGAAGACACTAAGGTAAGGGGACGTGGTGTTTTGACTCGTAGGTTTAGATACATCCATTGTGTAAAATACATTTTAAAGTCATATGAAAATCTCAAAAAAATTCAAACAATTTTTTTGGGTGTACATCTGAGCATTCTATGTTGGTATCACTGTTCAACATATCTTCCGATATTCCGATAAATCGGTCGATTTATCGCTTCTTAGTGTCTGACTGTTAAGATAAATCGTCTGATATGCTGATAAACCGGTCGATTTACCCTTATCTTGGTCGACCGATAATTTCCGATAAGCGATATCTCAACATTGGTTGGTAAACTTGGTATACAAAGTTTCGCACACAAAATGTCATTTTTTGTGGAGTGTGTAAAACTAAAAAGTGCAAAGTCATTTTGTAGCACCAGAATTTTTCTTTTTACACAAGACACAAAATATATGTTTTTTCAAAAAACTTTGTGTGTGGACATAGAATGTCCAGATATAAACCTAATTTTTTGTTTGCATTTTTTACATTTTAAAATAGGATTTTAAATAGTGGGTGCATCTACTCCTACGAGTCAAATCAGATTTCTCGTAAGGTAAGCTCTAGAAAACTTCTTGATCTATTTCCAAGCGAAGGGTTGACCTGCAAGGTTGCTCTGTCAGGTAGCAGAATGTCCGGATCTTCTTTGCCTAGTTTCTAACGAGATGCATGGTATAGAGCTTAGTATGGGTCTCCCGTCCCGTCGTTATAAAGCAATGTTTATCCATTGAATTGGAGTGTGCTTCCATGCTATCCAAAAGTGATATTCATATATTTTGCAGCATGGATATGTGAGCAAGCTTAACCCGCATTTACAGATCGACTCCTACAGCCCTCCTTGCAGCAGACAAGGAAATGATTGGCTGAATCTACGCAAAACAAAGGACCACCATGAAAGGATTCACCTCTAGATACGCAGATCCAACACTGGAAACAATGTTCATGCATTGCCTGACAAGGGTACATACATGGTTAGTTTGTCAAAGTGCATTGCATGACAAGATCCCATATGATTTGATCTCTGGGTTCTAGGAATGCCTATGGACAGAAAAAAAAGAACGTGTGTAAGATAAAAGTATTATTTTCCCCTTTCCTTTTTGTCCTGGAAAGATTGGTGGCAATCATTTCAACAGTAGTGACAGTACTCATAAAAATAGCTGTGTACAATGTAAACTGTACTCATTCACTTCTCCTTATATATAGGGAAGAGGGGACCCTGACCCTGTACTGAGTAGCCAAATAGGTTCTGATCTCACACTTTCTCCATCTCCATGCTTACACTGGTACTACTGTAGTACATGCAAGATCGAGGAGACTCGAAAAGATGATGTCACTAGCAGCTTAGGTTGTGCATGTCTACATATTTGGCTACCTAGTTTCTTTCAGAGAGGCAAAAGAGATACATCTAGGAGTGTGAGCTTCTTCCAAGAGCTTTCGGAGTGTGAGCTTCTTCCAAGAAAGAGTTGTGAGTTTGTGTGCCTAGCTAGCTATAGCCCTATATACTGGTTGATTTCTGGGGTCATTACATCAATCCATCATGCAAGGGAAACCCGATACGAGCCCTAGGCAGAGCCCCTGCATTGTGAACGGCCCCATCATCGTCGGCGCCGGTCCGTCGGGCCTCGCCGTAGCCGCCACCCTCCAGAAGCACTCGGTGCCCTTCACCGTCCTGGAGCGCTCCGATGGCATTGCTGACCTATGGACGAACCGCACGTACGGCCGCCTTCGTCTCCACCTCCCAAAGGTCTTTTGCGAGCTTCCCCACGTCCGCTTCCCTCCCGACTTCCCCAGCTACCCGAGCAAGCACGACTTCCTCCGCTACCTCCACTCCTACGCCGACCACTTCTCCATCGCCCCGCTGTTCGGCCGCGCCGTGACGCAGGCGCGGTTCGACGTGGCCACGAAGCTGTGGTATGTGACCGCGGTGGACGGTGCCGGCGAGGTGGCGGAGTACGTGTCGAGGTGGCTGGTGGTGGCCAGCGGGGAGAACGCGGAGGTGGTGATGCCCAAGGTGAAGGGGAGGGAGAGGTTCGCGGGGGAGGTGCTGCACTCCAGCGAGTACAAGAGCGGGGAGAGGTTCAAGGGCAAGAGGGTGCTGGTGGTGGGGTGTGGCAACTCCGGGATGGAGATGTGCCTGGACCTGTGCGAGCATGGTGCCATCCCTTTCATGTCAGTTAGGAGTGGGGTAAGTCAAGTACTCTTGCCGCTAGCTTCCTCTCACGAGACATCATTATTTGCTTCTTATTTCCTTTGTTATAATTCCTTGATGTGCTCATCTTCTTCTCCGTACTAATACTATATATGCATGTTATGCGCTATCTACACATGCTTCTTATTTTCCATCCTTCGAGTTATTTAAACATCTTGCACGTTAATTGAACTCATATGTGTCTGCAATGATGAAACAGGTGCATGTTTTACCAAGAGAGATGCTTGGAACCTCAACATTTGGCCTAGCCATGAAGCTACTTAGATGGCTGCCAGTAAAGCTGGTCGATCGGTTTCTCCTCCTCGTTGCAAAGATGATTCTGGGAGACACCGAAAAGTACGGGCTGAAGAGGCCCAAGCTGGGCCCTTTGGAGCTCAAGGGCGTCACCGGGAAGAGCCCTGTTCTCGACGTGGGAGCATGGTCCTTGATCAAATCTGGAAACATCAAGGTATGGTTATGGTTACTTCTCTCTCTATCTCTAGGACGGGGAAGCTAGCTAGTGGATGATGCGAAGTGTCAACAGAGAGTTGTTTCTTGTGCATGCCATTCCAACTGTCGATCGCTTTTGAGGTTTCTACAACGTTCTTCTCCCTCTAGCTTGAGTGGAGTGAGAATTACATTACATGTTACCTCTTTTGCCAGGCTCCTTTGGCCTTTACCACTCTGCCTGATGCAGGCGTGTGGGAACAAAAATAGAACTGTCTCATGGCATTCTCCACAGCGTCGCTTGTCTTCCTCTAGCTCGGACCTCCTGTGACGGTCTTCAGTGATGAGCGCTAGAAACAAGTCCCCGTACGGGGTGCACATTCTTTTTGACTTCAAACCTCTCTCACTCCTATGATCAATGTATATTGTATACAATATTGACGTACGGCCTATATATATTCACACGTCTGAGGTTTCTGATGGCTTGTGTGCTGTAACAATCGCATGCAGGTGGTGGCAGAGGTGCAGTCATTGGGCTGCAACGGGGCAAGATTCGTGGACGGCAGCGAGATGGCCGTCGATGCCGTCATCTTCGCCACCGGCTACAGAAGCAACGTCCCGTCCTGGCTCAAGGTAGGTGTAATAACAGCTTAACGAAGCAAACATACGTTTTCCACAAAACGCATCAGCTAGCACACATACTATGCATCTGCAGTTAGTGATACCGACTCACGATCGGCGTGCGTGCGTGCAGGACGATGGGTTCTTCACGGAGGACGGCAAGCCGAGATCACGGTGCCCCAGCAACTGGAGTGGCCCCAACGGCCTGTACTGCGTCGGGTTCTCCGGCCGGGGACTCCTCGGCGCGGGCGCGGACGCGCTGCGTGCTGCCTCCGACATCGCCGGGAGGTGGCAGGAGGAGGTGGTGGCAGCAGCAGCGGCCACGATCTCCCCAGTGTGATCCACAGGGCGGGCGGTGCTGCTGCTTGCCGCTGTGCTGTGAGCTATGCATGTAGCTGGAGGGAGACTGGTGCGAGCTGCTGCTGCCGATGGCGCTGTTCACTGCAGCTGTGGTTGCAGCTGATGCACACATATGTAGATCAGTAGATGGGAGAGAGTGTATGTGCAGTGGCCTCAGGGTCAGGGAGGACTGTGACAAAATTTTGAATAGAAGTCGCCTGTCCCCATGCGCCCAATCGCCCATGCATGCGAATACGGCTGAAAGCGTGCAGGCGTTTTTTTTTTGTCCAACAAACGCAGGGCTGATGTCTGCGTTACGTACGTCGCCAAGCCCAAGGCCATTTGGTTTTGTTTGCCCCCCTCCTGCCCGTGGACTCTTTGCTTGGTGTGTAGCTCACTTCTACTCTCTCCTGGTGTTCCCAGTGTAACGTCATTTCCAGTTTTCACATGCGCACAGATGAGAGCGCAGTTCGGACAATCTGGCTCCAGCACCCGGTATTTAAAAAAACACATTTTAAAATATGAAAAAATCAGAAAAAAAATTCCCGATACAGCTTTATATTTTATGTGTTCAACAAAGTCGTTTCGCGAAAAACCGACATTTTTTGTGGCCTATGTAAAAGGTTCAAATAATATCTTGTGAGGCTTATTTTACCACCAAATTTTGTCTTTTTACATTGGCCACAAAAAATGCTGGTTGTGTGTGAAACGACTTTGTGAACACATGGGATGTTAAGATCTATGCACGAACGGACATTATTTACATTTTATAATACTTTGAAAATGCATTTTAAATAAATAGTGCATATGCACCCCGAAGGCAAAACACCCCTCCCCTTTCTTTCCACCTTGTTCATTTTACTTCTGGGAGAAGATGTGTTTTTTATTTACCCGAAATCCGGCTCAAGTTCTCCTTTTGCGCGAATTAATTTTGACCATCAAGTTGATCACTAATAATGAGAAATATGTCATACAAATTATACAATTGGAAACCGTTTTCGAATATGAATCCAACAATATAATTCAGCAGCACATAACACACCAAATTGTTGGTCAAAATTAAAAACCTCGAAATATTTGTGCCCCAATAAAAATGGACAGAAGAGTAGCTATTAATAAGGTTGGAAACAAATATTTGCAAGATAAGTCATGGCTTGTGACAGAATGTGGCGATTTGGAAAAATATAAACCACATACTCCCTCGTTTTTTAATAGAAGGTCACTATTAAAAAAATCTACTCAAGGTCACCCGTCCCCAAAACAATTGATAATATGGTGATGATTATTGCTAATATTGCATTCAACAAGATTAATGACATGGAACACGAGAGTTTTTTAAAACAATAAATCATGTTATTTTATTAGTGGTTTAACTCTCTTGGTATCTAAGAAGTGAGAATGTGGCCTGTATATAAAACTGGATGAAGTACAATTAAGCTGAAATTCAGAGGATATGCGCACTTGGATTTGGGACGCCAAGGTTCTTTCACAACTAAATGAGTTTACATGGCACGCTTTTGCAACAACCTCCATATAGTGTCTTGGTGAAGGAAATCTAAGGATAATAAATCTTCGGTATCTACTAAGTCTGAGGGTCCTCATCCACAATGGCCACCGTACCATCGCCCAATAAATGGCCTGATACATCGCCCACAAAACCGACTTAGTTTATAAGAGCAGAGTGACCATGCTATCGTTTTTCGGTACTCGGTTAATTACATTGTAAACATTATTCCAAACATGACTAGCTATCGAGTTTCCTTCTTCCTACTCTATTTTTAAAGTTCATATTTTCTATAGTGATATAAAATTATATTGGGCAAACATCCATATTGATAATCATATAGTCGTTGTATTCAGAAGTATAAGACATACTAGCGGCGCCTATATTGTGCAAACTATTATTCATTAAAAATTCAGAAAAAGGTAATAGTGACGGGTATTCTAGGGCCACGCCACAAGTGTAGACCATATCAGTGACGTGCCACCCCCATGCCGCTAATAGGTTTTCATGTACCAATGTCACGGTAGGTCCCGCATGTCATAAAATGAGTTAAAGAGACGACAAGTTGGCAAGACTTAACCGCAACCGGCATCAAGTACGTCCAATGGTATAGAAGTAACGGAGTCACTCAGTTTAATAGCATTTTGCCAATTAAAAAAAGCTAGTGGCACAGTCTGTATTTCCATGAGAAGTAGTGACACAGTAGCAATAGTTTGCCCATAATTTTGTGGACACCAGATATTGGCACTGAACATTAATTTTCAACGTTGGAAATGGTTAGCATAAGACCTTGATTTGGTTACAGTTTTAGAGTAAGGGCTCCTTTGATTCATAGAATTTGTAAAGGATTGGTGTAGGATTGAAATCCTATGGGAATTTTTCCTTTGAGACCGTTTGATTCATAGCATCGTATCCTATAGAAAAAAAAATCCTATATGACTCTTGTAGTACAAACTCTATAAGAAAATAACATGAGCTCCAACCTGATGAAAAAATTTCTTTACCAATCAAAGGAACTTTCTCTTCACATAGGATTCAACTAGACATGGCACACCAATCCTATGATTTTTCTAATCCTACATTTTCCCTACCCTATAAATCAAAGGAGCACTAAGATTTTTCATGTTGTCAATATGTACTCTCGTTCCTCTTAGAAAGAAACGTCCGGTCTATGAGAGCCTACGTACAAAACACTTGGGATGATGCACCACTCCCTATGCAAGACTACGTACCTCAGTATGCGCATGCATGCATGATCATTGTTTGATAGTCCTGGCAGAACAACGTACAACTAGCACCTCTCCCTATGAGCTGTCTATCTAGTTACTCCTAGCACTGCATGTCAGGCTACAAGCATCTATCTCTCCAAGGAGAAGTCTATCACGATGTGGGTGCAAGCTTCAGTTACGTCAATCTGCACATATATATATATACACATATATATGCATTGATTCAATCCATATGGATATGGTACTTTATTTGCCGCATGCACAGTGAGAACTACGTGTACTCTTCGTCATCTCATGCCCTGCTAGATTATACTACTTGCAGCTGAGACATCATCTTCTCGCGTGTGGCCATCATCTTGGGATGTGGCTGGAAGCTAGGGCGCAGAAACAGAAGCCCTCCGAAGAGAAAGAAAATTATCTTTTGTTGTACTTCCTATGTCTAGATATATCCATATATGGACAAATGGAAGTCATTTAATTTAGAACGGAGTGAGTAGTACTGTGCAGTATGGACAAATCATTTTGTACTGTGTGCAGTACAACACCGATCGGTACTGTAGCTGGGTAGCAAAGACAAAAAGGGATCGGTTCAACGATTGCCGGAGGCGGGTCCAACGAAGGAGGGAGCTACAGGGCGACGCTACGTGACGAAGCTCTCTGGTCACTACTGTTCGTAGCTGATACTGAGGGCCCTTTTGTTTCAGCTTATTTGGGCTTCCCACGAAAAAAAGCAGATCCAACCAGCCAAAGGGATCGCGGTGGCGGTGGGCTTCTCCAAACGCAGCTCCGTTTCCTTCGTATGAGAAAAAGCACAAAGCGAGGTGCTTCCCGAGCTTCTTCCGAATGGGCATACAATTCCGGTCATTTCCTTCCTCGTAATTACGAGAAAACTGCCACCGAGAGAAAACCAGAGCGACGCACCGAGCGGCCGAGCCTGCCTTCCCCCACCCGAGCGTTATTCTCCTCTTTTCTTTTCTTTCCTTCCCCACCCGAGCGAGCGGATAGGGTTCGTCGCTCCCAGCCGCCGCACCACACCGCCGCATCACACCGCCGCCCCAGCTGCTCCCCGCCGCTCCAGCCGCCGGATCTCCGCCGCCACCGTTCCCAGCCGTCCCGTTCGCCGCCGTTCCCGTTCGCCGCCGTCCTCTACGCTCCCGGTGCCCGCCGTCCTCTATCGAGACCCGTCCGCGGCCGAGCTCGTCTTGCTCGACCGGCCTACCTTGCCGCCGTCGGCAGAGCTCCGACGCCGCCGTTCCCCGCCGTCCTCTAGGTGAGGATGATTCCGGCCCAGCCTTCCACTGTGTCTTCTCTCTCTTTTCCATTGTGCTGTGCAATATCATGGAATTATTTGGTGAAAGGATTTTCTGGACATTGCGATTTGGATGGTTTATACGGATTGGGATTCTTATTAGTTCCAAGTGGTGGAGCTCTTGCTTAGGATGTGCCCTAGCTGTTTGATGAAATGGTTCTGAGCACTCATAGGCTTCGCCACTGATTAGTGTCAGTCATACGTTTTGGTATTGAATGGAAACTGCAGTAAGATGAAAACGGTGCTGCTCTTTACTGTCTTGTTTGGTTCGCGGTAGTCGATTGACCAGCGAATTTCTGCTTTTACTCAGTAGAATTAGTTCATCATTTCATTGGCTTAGACAATTTAGGCTTTCTGGTACTGTGTTTGACATGGTTCTCAAATTTTAGGGGACACAGTGTATTGAGCATGAGCATGCACCATATAGTTATTTTACTAAAGATTTGGCTCGCTCTTGAGCATGCACCATATAGTTATTTTACTAAAGATTTGGCTCGCTCTTGAGCATGCACCATATAGTTATTTTACATGCCGAATAGTGCAGTGCAAAATTTGACTTCTCAAAGGAAACTCGAATGCAATGTCCAGCGGTGCACATATAGTACACATTTTTCATGTAAGTAGTGCTGCCAATGCATCTTCGTGCTCATACATGATTTTTCTGTCCGGCACTTGTGTACTATATATATGATTCTTGTGAGCTGATTGCTTACATATATAGTAATTCTGTAGTAATTTCCAATGGGGGACAAGGACAAACTAGTTTGGGATGCACACTCTGTTCGTATTTTTTGCGACATTTGTATGGAGGAAGTCAATGCAAACAATAGGAATGGAGGTTGTTTGAGTAAGAAGGGGTACAAGAATCTAGAGAACAAATATGCCGAGAAAACGGGACAAAGGCTGACAAATAAGCAATTCAAAAACAAATGGGATGCTTTAAAGAAGGTATACACCGGTTGGATGGAGTTGCTAAATGCAACCGGGCTAGGTTGGGATCCGGAAACAAGAACTATGGATGCAGATAATGATTGGTGGGACACTCACCTAAACGTAAGCAACATATTTATCTTTTGTATTATCTTTTTGTCTATTGTGTTGATGATTATAGTTGTCTAATTTATTTGTTGTGTTCCATTTGCAGTTTCGTCCCGAGCATAAGCTATTCAGGCATGGACCACCCGCCAACTTGACACAACTTGATGTCATGTTTAGGAAGGCTCATGTCACCGGAGAATCGGCAGCCATCCCGGGGCAAGATGAAACGGGAGCGGACATGGCAGGTGCAATTGCAGTGGATGATGATGATGATGCCTCCAAAAAGACACCAAACTTGGCGAAGCGCCTCAAGTTTGGTGGAGAGAAGGAGAGCCCCTTTTTCAGGGTGTACAACAATGCATTGAACTCTCTAGTCTCAAAAGCTGATGTTGGAAGTTCAAATTGCACGACCTCCTAGTTAGCAACTATGGGTTAATTTCAACTAGAGACATGGGATCTGTTGAATGTCTAGGGATGTTTCTATGGTGTGTTGGAGGACCACAATCGTTTACCCAAGTTGAGAACCATTTCAGTCGGTCTCTTGAAACAATTCATAGGAAATTTCATATGGTATTGAATTGTTTGTACAACATGGGTAAAGATAACATAAAACCAGTGGATCGAAGTTTCAAGGATGTGCATCCAAGGCTTCAAGATGCACGTTTCTATCCTCATTTCAAAGGTGCCATTGGCGCCATTGATGGCTCACACATCCCTGTTGAACTTGACAAAGAAGAAGAGGTCAACCACACAGGAAGACATGGTTACACATCGCAAAATCTGTTAGCAATATGTGACTTTGATCTCAGATTCACATTTGTGGTTGCTGGATGGGCTGGTTCGGTACATGATAACCGCATTCTTACACACAGCATGGAGAAGTATCCAATTGAGTTCCCAACCCCTCCTGATGGTAATATTCTTTTTGTCATTATTCACATGAGATACATATGCATTATTACTTGAAGTCATATTTCATAAAATTTTCTCGTGTGCGTAGGTACATACTATCTTGTTGATTCTGGTTATCCAAACAGAAAGGGGTTCCTAGCTCCTTACAAAAACAATACATACCATATTCCGGATTTCCGTCGAGAAGGGCCACCAACGAAGAAGAAATTTTCAACCATGCCCACTCATCGTTGCGAAATTGCATTGAGCGCATCTTTGGGATCTTGAAAAATAAGTGGCGCATTTTGAAGGGCATCCCTCATTTCGACTTGGTTACACAAAAGCGAATTATCATTGCTTGTTGTGTGCTTCACAATTTCATTAGAGACTCCAACTTGCGTGATAAGCAATTTGATCGATGTGATGCAGATGAGAATTACATGCCCAAGGTTCAAAGGCAAGCAATTACCTTGCCCAGTGACCATGTGTCGGGTGAACTACACACAAGAGGCATGAATGGAACACGCGACGACATTGCCAACGCATTGTTCATTTCTAGACAACGTTAGAACTCATTGATCTAGCTAGTATAATGTAGTGGAATTGTATTTTGAACAACTATATATTCGTAATGGTTATGTAATGATAATTGTACGGATATGAAGTTTGATTTCAATTTTATATGCACATGTTATTTATTACACGTGAGAGCAGCAACAAAACAATTCTGATGACTATAAAGGGTGTTTCAGACAATTCAACAATCTACAGTCAGACAGCCAGCTAGGTTGCCAAAGACCTCCACTGAAAAAAGCCAGCTTCCCTGGACATCACTTTTCTGCACAACACCCACAGCCAGCCACAGCCAGCCCAAACAAAAGGGCCCTGAGCTTCTTCCAGGCTACATTCTGTAGCTGACAACACTAGGCCCCATCCTATCTTTTTGCGAGGGATTACATAGTTTTGGTTTTGGGTAAATTGAGTTCCATACATGTAATCCTATGTTGTATCTGTTCAGGATTGATGGCCCTCTTTGCCGATTTGGGGCGTGTTTACCTTTCTTCTGAATAGAAGAGGCCAGAGCATATACTCCGACAACTGCATTAAAAAATGATGCACACAATCAGAATTTATTGTATAATTTTATTTAGTCATGGTTTAAAACTTAATGTGCCACTAGGTGGCAACATGGATCAACCAACGAAAAACTGAATAAAAAAGCCTCTATATATCTTGTAGTCTATTAGATCACTGTCAGCTATGCTTGTTGAAGGTAAGCCGGTATAACCGTCATCAAGACGATTTCATCTCCAAAGTCACGTTTCCCGGTTGCTCCACGTGAAGGAGAAATAGCCACATGTGAGTCTAATAAGTAGCTCTATGAATAACCTGTAAAAAGTGGGCAACTCTAGTCTTGTTCAAAAGACATCGTTCTGACTAGCACAAACCCCACGAATTTATGATTTCGTCTTCTTATCAATCTATGTTACCAATTTCCAACATATTTGTGACATTAGTTGGAGAACGTATAAGTAAATTGAATAATTCTCCAAATAAAACGTGCAAAGGGACATGAGATAAATAAATATTCAAATAGACTCCTCTAAATCTATAACACATTGTTTGCACGCAAGTCAATGCCGCTTAGCAAGATTATTCTTAGTATTCAACACTTTCTTATGCAGGAACCACACAAAATCTTTATCTTTCGAGTTACCTTTAATTTCCACAATTATTTTCGTAAAAACCTAGTGCGACCGTTCATAGAGTCTGCAAACACAGATTTAACAGAAAATAATCTTTTAGTAGTAAAATGCCATTTAAAAAGTGTTTGGTTCACCACAAAGATGACCCCAAACTTAGCGGATTGACATGGACGGATTGACGATTGATTGGCTTAAAAAAACAAGTGATGTGAATACTATGCATACAAAGATAGACTAACACGGTTTTGCTTTACAGAAAATTATAGATCTCTGCCAAACTTAGCGGCCCACGCACCCCTGGCCCCATATCTTGACCGCTCATATATAAATATGAATCGAATACAAATGATGGTTTTACTATACATGTTTATGAATACAATATCAATCTCTAGGCAATGAATTGCTCTTATTCGACCCTCGCACCGTTTTCACAGCTTATTTTCGCATATTGATGTTTTCTCTTTTCACTTTGGACGAAAAAAGGCTTGACTTTTGTATTGAAGCGAACATAGAGAGCTTTATCTTGTTCCAGCACTATTAACACGTGTACGCACGGTGTTTTTTTAAGTACAGTACACGTACGGCGTTCTGAAACAAGTACACAGTACCAGTATTTGAAACGATTTCCAGCTATGCGTGCTTTCTGTACCCGACGGTTGGTTCTTCGGACACCTCTCTCAGATACGATTGCACGGCTCACTGTATACCCATGCGCCATGCAGACGCAGACAGAGATGAGAAGAGAGATGGGTTCACGGGATGGATCTGGGACAGATCGATGGATACCATTGACAAGATCTTATCGCAGGAGGATGACGGGTGGTGACGTCAGAACGGAATGCTAGCGTGTCCTCATCGATCTTTCTTGGAGTGCATGAACAATACCTTTTGCATGGCGCTGTGACACAATGCATTATGCAGGCCGACCGGAGCTCACAGCTTAGGTACGTTGGCCTTATTACCAGTACTAACTCTTATACTGATGATAATATATACTTCCTCTGATCCTAATTAATGGTCGCTGGTCCTACTATCAGTTTGTACGTTACTAGTTCATTTGCTGCGACGTTTAAAACGGATTGGAGGGAGTATAATATAATCTAGTCTTAGATGGAAAGATCTAGAGAGAGAGTGGTCACAAGTGAGAGAGAGAGATCTGCCGTGGGCAGGCATTGAGGCGTCTGCGTCGGCCCTGCGGTACTACGTAAACTTAGCTGCCCGCCCCAGTCCAGAGACGTAGCATGCATGCATCTTTATGTGCGTGGCGCCAAATCGATCTCCGATGATCGATTTGAATACCTTCGATACAGCCGAACGATCGATCGACGAACCGGCCGGCCATTTCGCATGCATGGCATGGCAGCGCCATGGACGGCACCAAATTTGGCGGCGATCAATGGTCTACATATGTGTCCAAGTAGTCCTTAAAACCTGGCCGTCCGTCCTGTCCATCTAGCTAGCCTTGCGTTCCACGCCACCGCTGGTTTGGCCGTCGACCCATCGTCGTCGATCTCGTCGTGGCAGCCATGCATGTGTGGACGCACGTGTGCATGCAGACGTACTGGCCGGCGCTCCGGTTGCTCCCCCATGAGGCCATGCAGTGGCGGACCCAAAAATAATTCGAAGCCTGGACAAACAGTGAAATTAAACCCTAATAGCACTAATTTTAATTAAGCTTGCTATTGAATTAAGCTGTGTCGGCCGGCCCCGGGCAAGCGCCCGGGCATAGGGGCGGCTGGATCCGCCACTGAGGCCATGAGTGATGCTGCTTCAGGAAGTGCTCCCATGAAACGTACCTAAGAGTGTCATGCAGCGTCCCGCATAAGACGTATTTAGTTTAAATCGATTAAATCTAAGTAGGACTGTTTACGCTAACTTTTTCTATTTTAACTACATGCGGGCCAGGTCCAAGGGCCGCTATGACACCTGAAACGTACCCACATATACTATATCTCTACTACTCCCTTCGTTCCTCAATTAAATTGGAATGGAGGGAGTATATAATTGCGCTTAACGACCGTAGGTACGTCGCCGAATGTTTTTCACTTTAGCCCCTCATAAATAGGTAAATAAACCCGTAGTCCAAACAATCGCAATTTTTCGTTTTCACCCCTCGGTCAAACCAACCCACCACCAACCGAACCCCTCCCTCCTTTCTCCTTTGAGCGGCGGCGGCGACCGACGGCTCCGCCATGGCAGATCGATGGAGGAGAGGGGAGGCACCATGGATAGGTGGAGGGCTGGGCGGCTTTTTCGTTTTCACCCCTCAGTCAAACCAACCCACCAGGCCACCAACCGAACCCCTCCCTCCTTTCTCCTTTGAGCGGCGGCGGTGACCAACGGGGATGCAGCGGACGCCGGCAGGAAGCCCAGCTCCGCCATGGCAGATCGATGGAGGAGAGGGGATGCACCATGGATAGGTGGAGGGCTTGGCGGCTATTAGAGAGGTTGAGTAAGAAGAAGAATGTCTGCCGACGCCCCTACTTCCACGACCCCCTACCAGCGCTACCTTATCCGGCTACCGGCTCCACCATCGTCGAACCAACTTCTCCCTTCGCTGCCCAGATGCAGCGTCTTCGGCCGGGCTTCGCTGGCGTCGCCCAGAACAGCGACGCGCGTCCCAGCAGCCGGCGCCCCTCCTCCAGTAACTGCTCATTCTCCGTGCACGTGTGTGGCCGGCCAGGCCTGTGCGCGGTTCAGGTCCATGACCAGCGAGCAGCGAAGGAGCTATGCTCCTCATGTTGCCCTGTACGGGAAGATCAACCCGTACATGCTGTACTCATAGATTGGGGTCTCCAACAACGTCAAGGCGGAGAATGTCCGTTTTCATGTGTTTAAACTGCTCGATCAAATGCCTTCGGGAAAATTGCAAACGTCTGCTGGTGGAGCTGATCAACGCTCAACTGGAGCTCGCTATACTGCCACTGGCATGGTGAAAGTTGTGATTTCATAGCATCAGCATGTGGCTATTTTACTGCTGAAACATTGAGGTGACTCTTCTAAACACATCTTTGTTATGGGCACTTCTGCGTACAGTGTACATGGTATAGTAATTGCATAAATCAGTAAGAACATGAGGCCTTTAGTATTGGGCCTGATGATATAGGAGAGATGCACGATGTGGCCATATTTTTTGTAACTTACACGATTTGTATCCAGTGCTCTACCTTGCAGCGCTGTCAATTTAGATTGCGTAAACATAGAAGATCTCGTAAACCTGGTTCACAGGATCTGAAGAAATTTATTCTTCACGAACATGACAGGAAGGAATATGTTTGAGATCATGAACACATAATGAGTTTCGTAAATGCAAATTGATTTTCCAGCTTGGAATTTGATAAGTGCTGATATGTTTAGTCCGTAACATGGGCCCTTCCATCAGAAACTATCAGTTTCTGCTGTCACAAACCGATTGTAGTTCAGAGCAAATGTATTATCTTAACTGTGTTTCATGCTTCATGTGTGCTATACAAATTTAGTTTTCAGTGTATAAGCTGTATACAGTGAACAATAGCAGTGGTGCCACTTTTTTTTATCCAATAAAGAAGAGCTTAATTATGGCATCACATAATTCTGTTTAGAGAAATGTTGTTTATCTTAGTAGCGTGGGTAGACTAAGTAGAATGCTTCCTTGATAGTTTATCAAGAACAGGAGCTTGTTGAATAAGTACAACAGCTTTGCATGACCATGGCGAAGTTATCTTAGCAACTGGCGCTTTTATACTTTGTGGTTATCACTGCTTTCTTGTTGTTTGTTCTTTCTTTCGGATGCTATTTCGTTACATCTATGGCTCCTGATTTGTAAACTGTAGTGTAGCTCCACTTTCCAATTTTGTAAACTGCAGACCTTCCATGATCCAAGTAAAACGACTACTCCACGTTCCTTGAGCTGGTTTTATGCTAGCTCTGTCCTTCCGTCAGTCAGCTGTTCATGTTACAATACTTAAAGTTTTCTATTGATGTCACTTTTGGTACTTTGGTAGTACTCCAATTTCTGAACTTGCTGACATGTAAAGTATATGTAAGGTTTGTATGATGTGCATAATCGTTGTGTTCAGTGAGAAGTCGGGCTGAAACTGTTATTGAGCAATGAGCACCATCAGCGGCAAGTCCCATGCTTGTTTTGAACCCTCTCAATGGACTGCTACCATATCAGATAGGTAGCATAACTTTTAGGATTTATTACCTGTTGCCTCATATCCATTTCCTCCTGGTTAGGGAGTTGCATTCCACCCAAATATCTTCTATTGTGTTTGTTCTAGATTTTTCTCCTAAGAGTTCGGAAAACCATATGTTTAGAAGCGAGCCTATTGTACAGTCAGAACTTCTTCCCTACGGAGCTTTGTCTTGATCGAATTTCAGTGTAATAAATTGATATTTCGAGTTTACTCTTTTGTTTAGATTTGTGGTGAAAAAGAAACTTGATTGCCCGTAGCAACGCACGGGCATTCAACTAGTGGTACTAGTATATGCCAATAAATCCACGAGAGCTCCTACGAGAATGCCAGATATATGTCCGCCGGCTCCGGCCACCGCCATGTCGTGTCACAAATCAACCGGCGGAGGACGGATGCATGGACCCATTCACGCGATCGATGCATGCGTGCATGAATGTTGTGCTTGGACGTGACGATCGACCTCCAGCACTCATGCACCGGCCTGTACCCAACTTGCGTAAGTTCGTACCTGCGACCGGCTGGAAGAATTTGCATCGATCCGACCGGAACGCCTGTTGCGCAAGAGGCCGGCCGCGCGCCAGTACGTTTCCTTGGCATCTTTGAGCTGTGCATGATGCATGGCGTCTCTGTGTCAAGTCTTTGCGCCCGGTGCTAGCAGGGGCGGGCCCAGGAATTGGGCAAATTTAACGAATTTGACCCTTTTTTAAAATCATTTCACAAAATGTATCCAAATTCAAATTATTTCACGATTTGACCCTTTTTCACGGCGTCCGCCCTCGGGGCGCCGTGCTCAGCTGCCCCGGTCCAAAGCATTATGAATTCTGCCACGTCAGTTTAGGGGAGACCCACCTTAATTGCACGGTGCCCTGGACCAGGGCGTCGTGCGTACAACCACGGCGCCTTTAGCCAAGGCGTCGTACTTTCTTTTTTTTGCTCGTCGGTAAAAGTGAAGACAGAACAAAAGAGGCCCATGTATATACGTATTACATGTACCATGCTCTAGCTCAGTGGTTTGTGGTCGGCTACATTTTCATCGGGTCACGAGTTCAAATTCTCATTCTGCATCTAATTTTTTTCCCGATTTTTTTGCTGTTTTTTGTTTATTCACTCAACCAAAATATACAACATGTTATAGAAAACACATATTTTTTTTGTTGCTTTATCTTCTTCACATAAGTAGGCAGCGTTGCAAATTCTGCGATATTCAAGAACCAGTTTCTGAATAACTATTCAGAGCACCTTTTCTGAACTTCCGGTCGTATACTATGTTAACTTTCGGACGGAACTCACAGATTTTCTGTTTTGCGGACAGTATTTTCAACGCAACTTTTGAACCGTTTATTGGAATGATGCATGCGATATACCGTTGGAAAGGTACGGAAATTGCGCACCTTTTTCATTTTGACGGGTTTTCCAAATTCTTTACGGTTTTAAAACAATTTTAGAAATACTACTCTCAGTTTTCTCGAGTTTCTCCGTTTTTGTACTGTTATTTGGCCGCCATTTTTAAACCCCTCATCAGATTGATGCAAATGATACGCCGTTGTAAAGGTATGGAAAATGCGCATCCTTTTCGTCTTGACGAGTTTTTCAAATTCTGTACGGTTTTTAAACAATTTCAGAAATACTACACTATGTTTTCGCGAAGTTTTCAGTTTCCGTACTGTATTTTGGCCACCATTTTCAAACCGCTTATCGGATTGATGCAAATGATACGCCGTTGAAAAGCTATGGAAAATGCGCATCTTTTCTATCTCTGGCTAATTTTCGAAATTCCTTACGATTTAAGAGCAGATTCGAAACTAAACAATACTGTTTTTTGAAATTTTAGATCCAGCGGACAGTTTTTCGCCAATTACTTTCAAACCGTTTGTCGAAACGTAACAAATGATATGGCGTTGGAAAGATATTGACTAGGCGCAACTTTTTCATGTAGAAATATTTTCCAAATTCATTACGGTTTTTGATTAATTTTTAAAATACGGAAAACAGAGAAATGAGACAACATGGGAACGATTCAAAATTGGCACTTTTGTGGTGTTCGAATTGGATGACTCGGCATGAGAGTGTCAAAATAGACTCATATCCTTGCTAATTGCACGCGGCGGCGGTCGATTTGGACAAACGGAGCTCATAGCGATGATTTCTATGCGTAGGATTTCCGCCCCACAAAAACAGAGCATCCGAACTTCCTATTACACATTTGTGAACTTCTGTGTGTGCCATAGTGAACTTCCGATCGCGAATTTTTCTGTTCTGTGGTGCGCACTGTTTTTGTTGTAGTTTTTAAACCGTTTATCCAAACGATGCAAATAATATGTCGTTGGAAAGGTATGGAAATTCCGCATCTTTTCATCATGACCATTTTTTAAAATTGTTCATAGATTAAGAGCAGTTTTAAATATAGTTACTGCTGTATTTTTTGAATTTTTCTCTGTTTTCATGTTGTTATTCGGACTGAACTTCGTGATTATATAAACTGAACTTCGAAATTTTATTAGAGTGAATATCTACAAATTTGTGAACTTCTTGAAAAAATAGTGAATATTTAGAAATCGCAGAAGTAAGGAAAACGAACTTCAGGCGGTGTTCAAAGCGAACTCCCGATAAATTAGTAAACGTCCAACATATTTTAATATGATTTTTCGACGCTTAATGTTGAACTCCTGCTCGGTACAAAGTGAACCCTCGAAACTTAAGGATGAGCTTCCTTTTACGATCCAGTTGAACTTCCCAGAAAAGGGTAATTATCCGACGCGGTCGAGGAGAACTGAACTCCCAGTTTTAAAACAGCGAACCTCCGAGATGGACATGTAGAGCAAAATGAACTCGGCAGCTTCAGAAGTTCTGGATTGAAGCGAACTTCCCAGAAATTTTTTGACTCTACTATTTACACATTTACAAATATGAACATGTAGAGCAACCAAATTGAACTTCACGACATGGAAAAAAACTGCGATTTTGAGTAAACTGTCGAGATGTACAAAAGTTGACTGTTAGAATATACACAAGTAAAACATGGATGAACAAAAGTAATTGTTAAAATATACACAAGTTCAGTATTGTAGTAACAGGGGCACGTCTTTGATCTCTTTGTTTTTAATCTGAAAACACCCCGACTGTTATGCACGGAAGTAAAATATATCTAATCACCACCATCATATATGCTTCTCTCTCCACGTGCACCTCTGAATCAATCAGAAATCAAACTGTAGCATGTTGGAGAGAGAAGAGCAGCACATGCTTGTGAGCGAAAACCACCAACAGCACTAGTAGTAGCAACTGCTTGTGAGAGAAAGCAACTGCACTATGTGGCAGAGACCACGGATGGGAACGGCGGAGGTTCACATCACCCGATGCAGTTGGAGACCCAGATCGGAGCATGCCTTGAAGCCGCCAGCGCCGGCCAGGTCCAGGAGCACGCCCGCGTTGCCGTTTTCTTCTTAGGAGCAGGCTGCGTGTGGCGCTCGCCGGGGAGAGCAGCAGGAGTCAACGGCGGTTTAGAACGGGGAGGCGCGGGAGCGGCGTTAGATGGAGGTCCACGGCGGCGAATGGGGAGGTTCAGATCGGGCGGAGGTAGCCTCCCATGGCGGCGCCTGATTTGGAGGAGGCGGCCATTCTGGATGTTGAGGAGGAGGAACGGCGTGCGACCGCACATGCTGGAGGTGGGCTTCCTCGCCAGGCGGAGGCGGCTCGACGAGCGGGGGCCGAGGTGCCTCGCCGGGGATGGGCGCCGGGCCGGAGGCCGAGATGCAGGGTAAGGGGACAGAGCGCGGCGGCGACCGGAGTTTCCGTCGCGGTCGGCTGCCGCCGGGGAGGGAGGTGGGGTGGTTCTGCGGGCTGCTTGCGGGAAGAAGGAAGGAGGAGAAGCTGGTCAACGCTCGTGGGTTCCTGCCTTCGTGGGTACGCGTAGTGACGCGGGACCGGGTGTAGGTAGCGGGGCGGCACCGGAAGGTCGTCTTTTTTCGGTGGGTTTGTTCGGGATAAACTACCGTTGGTTTCGGAAAAGGTGCTCTATATAACTATTTGGAGCACTCTTAAGGGAGGTTCCTGAATAGTCCCACCCTATATATATATATATATAGGAAAATGGTTCTGTACTCCTAGGAAAATGCTTATATATATATATATATATAAGCACACATACAATATATATACTTTGCTTTTAATTGCTACATACTTAAATTTCATGTCGTTGGGTGCGCTTATATATAAGGATTTTGCAAGCGTTGTTTACTTATGTGAAAAACAAAAGGCGACAAAAAAATTAATTTTATGTCTTGTATAACATATTGCAGAATTTGCAACGTTGGCTACTTATGTGAAGAAGATAAAGCAACAAAAAAATTATTTTTATGTTTTCTATAACATTTTATATATCTTGGTTGAGTGAATAAACGAAAAACAACAAAAAATTCGGACAAAAAAATGGGTGAAGGATGAGGATTTGAACTCACGACCATATGAACCTGTAGCACACCACATACCCCTGGGGTAGAGCAGGGTACGTGCTATGCATACTAGTAGCGTTGCACGTGCACGCACGTCTCAACTAAAATTTATGAACACATCCTTCTTTTTATATTCTGAAATAGTAACTATGATTTGTCATCAAATTTACAAAATTAGTCAGCGAGCAACATCCGGCAAGATCACTCGTACATGTTTAATGCCTTGAAATTCATATGAAAGAAACGCATTAAGAAAAGTGTTGTTTAAAGTGGTACATGAAGTAGCATTATAATTTCTTAATTGTAGAATTGTCGTAAAGTAGCATTGTACCGCCGTAGTCATAGATCATTTTCGTGTATCCATAACAGAACAAAGAGAAACATCAGCCATATTCTTTTCTACAAAATTACAATAGTTCCTCCCCTCCCACGCAAGTACACGTCCTCTCACCCACGTAAGTAGGGAAACTACATATCAGCATCAGTCACCACTGCTAAACCTGGTGATGAGGCATAAACAATTTCTTATCTCTTCACGCGCATAATCACGTACATAATGTTTTGTTCCTACCACTACTGCCTAGTAACAAACTAAATAAGCACATTGTTCCAAAAAATAATTGTGATATTATAATAAAGAATCCAGTATTCCAGGTAGATAGAAGTAAGGGATTTATAAAAAAGACTAAACATTCTATTACAATGCAATGTAAAATAGAAAAAATCCTTTGTGTAAAGGAAGTTACTTTGACAAGCCACATGCATTTCTCAGTATATCTTGACATCACTGTGAGGCCTTCGACAATGCATGTGTGCTCCAAATTTTTTCCTCTTTCCTACAATAACAGTATAACACCAAGAGGAGCTTACACCAACAGTTACATCTGCCCAAGCATATGTGGAATTAGTTTGTAGCACTATTCTGACGGTTAATAGTAAGAGCACAGATTTCTTCAATGAGAAACATGTTACGTTATTAAAACAGACGAAAAATTCGAACCATGACTGCATGTTTCATATTAGGATCAAGAGAGGGTAGGCTACCAAACACCAGCTAGAGTGAGTCACCTATACACCAGCAAAACAACCCAAGCAAAGAAGTAAGAGGAAGAGAAACGACCAGAAAAACAAGCTGGCAGCCTATCTAGGTCCTGATATTAAACAAGAAGCGACCTCGACACACCACAACATATCTAGTTCCTGACATGAGAATGAAGTGACCGCGACTTGCCTACGCACACTACACAGCACCAGCCTTCTTATCGATTATTTGCAACACTGGTTTGAAAATCAATTCTGAAGATGCTCCCCGTACCGTCCATGCAGTCAGCATGATCAGAGTGTTGAACATTTTTTTTAACTGAACCTTGAAGCCGCTCTATTGGCTGAATCCACCAAAAGGGAAAAAGCCTATCCATGGAAGGAACGACCTGATCAAGATTGGCCAAGCTGAAGTAGCACTCCAGATGATAATGATTACTGCACATTCGACGAATATGTGTTGACTGTTGAGCGTTTTCCTCGGCAGAATTGCAGAAGACGCACCTGCATTATGGGAAGGCCTCGCCTAGCCAGACGATCAGCAGTCGAAGTTCTTCCCCTGATAAAATAGACATTAGTGAAGGTATCCGGCTGATGGTACTCTGAACAACACCTCATGGACTCTGCTGCGAGTGCCGTGCAGCACCGTCTTGGCAACCACACTGATTCCGGCCAGTGAGCTCTGTGACGGCGGAGGCAGCACAGCAAGCTGCGGCTTAGGAACTGCGCCCGCGGACAGCTCGCCGGAGTAAGCTGCAAACCAGATCGGGATGACCCCGGGCGTGGCTGCGAGGAAGCGGTACGGCAGCCGGGCAGCGTCGGCTTCACGCTTGGCTGCGGCTGCAAGGACCCCAAGGCCGTCGCGGTGGCGGTGGCCGCCTCGTCGCCGCGCTCCGGCAGGGAGGGGTCGTCACGAATGGCTAGGACGGACCCGTAGGGGTCGGCGTCGACCAGCACTCTCACCGTGCCCTCCGCATCTTTCTCCTTCCTATGGGAGGATGCCTAGGCCGACGGCGAGGTGATTAAGTTCAAGCAGAGCTGTTGGCTGCCGCCGGCGGAGTTCGCCGGAGCAGCTGGGATGGCCGGCGCGGGTGGGAATCTGTAGGGGACGGCGAGGGGACTCCGTTCCGGTAAGCGGAGAAGCCGGGAGGAACCGGAGTTGGCCGGAATCGACCGGTGAGGGCGGCGGTAGAAAGGGGATCGGGGATGGAGACGATAGTTGCATTGGGACTTGGGAGACGCGCTGCGGGGTGTGGCAGAGTTTTCGTCCGCTCCTGTAAATTGGTACGCGTACCCAGACATCTGATGAGATTAATCTGGGCCATTAGATCTAACTAAGTCGGACAATCCTGCGGTACAAATCAGACCGGTACGTTTTGTGGGGTGACTGTAGGAAAGATTAAGTTTGCTTATTTAATAGTAGTATAGATATGGGCCTCTTTTGTTCTGATTTTCCTTTTACCCAACGAGCAAAAAAAAAAAAAGCACGACGCCGTGGCTAAAGGCGTCGTGGTTGTAGTCACGGTCCGGGGCGCCGTACACTTAAGGTGGATCCCACCTAATCTGACGTGGCAGAATCTATAACGGCTTGGACCGGGGCGTTGTACAGCTGAGCACGACGCCCCAGTGGCGGGCGCCGTGAGAAAGGGTCAGATCGTGAAATAATTTGAATTTGGGTCTATTTTATGAAATGATTTCAAAAAAGGATCAAATTCGTCAAAATTGCCCAGGAATTGAGGACTGTGTATTCAAAATTTGAGAAAAAAATCTGGAAGCCTATAGCCTTCCTTTTGACGCGTATAACCTATTATAGTAGCATATTGTACTAGTTGTAAAGTATATAAAAGATGCCGCATAATATATTATAATGATAAAAATTGATCATAACAATCTTGCAATTTACCATAGTCATAGATAATGCCCACTGTAACAATTTTACAATTTATAAACATTCTCACATTACAAATTCAAATGGCAGTGGTAAAACTAAATTACTTAGTCTTGTATTTCTTTAATGCAGCCTACTTGACAATATGAGAACAAAACCGATCCCCTACTGCCTGAATTCCGTTCGACAGTGAGAGATAAATTCAGTTAGAACACTTTGTATACTTGAATTCTGGGTCAAATAATTAGTACACGTAAGTAGCGATTATACCTTCAATAGAAAATAACTGAATTTGGGTTGTATCTTAAATTGAATGGATTACTGCCCCTGAATTGAATCGATTACTCCGCAGCCGCCGCCACGCGCACCTGCGAATCTCCGATCGATCGCCGACCGGCGACGACAGCTCTGGGCCTGGCCTCCGTGAGCAGTGCGCTGCCAATCAGGCGGTTTAGAGAACAGGGGAACTGGGGAAGGGCGGCGCTGCCTGTTCGTGTTCTCGATCGATGGCTTATTTTTTCTGGTGCGTGTGCTGCAACGATTTGGGCCATATGGGCCATGTCGTGGTGGTGAGGGGGGAAATAGACGATGGGCTGACTCTGTTTTTGGGCTGAAATGCTTAACTAGTACATTCTAAGTATTAGTATTGTTTTTCCTTATGAAACACAGCATATATACTATACATACCTAGTTTTTTTGACAAAAATGAATACCCTTGAATTGAGGTGGGCCCGCCCCCTGTTTTTTTAACAAGCAGAATCAGGCGTGCTAGCTCTGACCGATTTCGGGTCAAGAAATGTACAAACGAGTTTTGTGTACACCATTAATATTTGTGCTACCAGTTCTGCAGTTCAGCTAAAAAAAAGGTGCACTGCCTGGGCCGTGTCGAAAAAAGGTTGAAACAAAGACTGGTACTTGTGAGAATACAAAGCCTGGTAGGTTTCATTTTTTGTTGTTGATGGGATACAAAGCCTGGTAGTTGAATGTTGGATTTGAGTAGCGTTCCCAAATGTAGCGAAGCGAGTAAGCGACGCATTGGTTCTTAGTGCGCCGGCCCAAAAAGAAGGCAAAAACAGAGGCGTCTACTAACTGCTATTCCCTCGGATCAAAATCTGTCGTTGGGATTTGAGCTGATCACGTACCACTCGTACCTACGACTTCTAACACTTATCGGAGGGAGTATAAAAAAGCAAAGGAAAGATAAAATGCAGATCTGTTCTAAAAGCGGTTCCTTTTCTGATAAAGATGATGTATTAATGTCAATACGATACTAGGTACTTTCGCCCTCTGCAACATGAAATGTAAAACTAGCTGTGACACTTAGAGTGCACATAACCCAAATGCCGATGTGCACTTCCATGACTTGAAAGCAGCCACTTTCCATACACAAGACGTGGACTTGAAAGCCACCACCGCTAGAAAAATGGTCTATGGTCCCGGTTCGGCTGGTCCATCAGTCCCGGTTGCCCAACCGGGACTAGCCAATCGGGACTAATGCTAGTCCCGGTTGGGCCACGAACCGGGATCAATGGGTGCCCACGTGGCCAGTTCTGGCTGGGCGTGGGGGGAGACTACGAACCGGGACCAATGAGTGTTTTTTTTTGTATTTAGGGTTTAGGGTCTCCCTCTCGCCGGTGCCCCCTCTCGTCGGTGCCCCCTCTCCCTCTCGCCGGTGCCCCCTCTCCCTCTCGTCGGTGCCTCCGTCGTCTCCCCCTTCTTCGCATCGCCGACGTGCTCTCCATCGTTTCCGTACGCATATTATACGCTCTACTATATACACAGTACACGTTGATGCATATATAATTAATATTCGATCTCTTGCGAGAATACAACTATTTAATTACATGGAGATAGATCACATATGTAGTTCATCGTCCGAAGCATAATGTTATCCGATTTGGGTACAACAACTTTTTGTGATCCTCTAGCATGGCCTCCAACTTTATCTTCTCCTTTTCTGTATCGCATTCTCGCTTTGCATCAGAAATGACCCCACCAAGACCATCAGCGGGCTCATCTGATGCCCGATGATCACCTCCTTCTTCTTCAACGTCTTCCATTACAGTATCACCGCATTCCTCAGGGAACATAGGATAGTTGTCATCATCCTCCTCTTCTTCATTGTCTTCCATCCTAACCCCTCTTTCTCCGTGCTTGGTCCAACAATTATAGCTGGGCATGAAACCTCTCCGAAGCACGTGGTCTTGAATGGTTTTCGGGTTAGAGTACTCCCTGACGTTCCGACACTTCTCACATGGACAAGGCATAAAATTATCCACTTTGTTTGCCTCAGCCACTTCGAGAAATTTATGCAGGCCTGCAATAAACTCGGAATTGCGTCGTTCGCCGTACATCCATCGCATCCGTGCATCCATCTGCATCACATAATTAAGTTTATCAAAAACCTTTACAATAACATCTTGAATAGTGAAATGACCACCGTACATCGTCACGTGCAATATTTCTGTATCAATTACAGATGAAAAGGATAAAGTTGCTAACCTCGGCCGAGGATATCATCTTGTGTGAACTTAAGTGTGGCTCGGGCATTTCATCGAACACATCTTGTGCGTGGCAAAGGAAAAAAAAACTAGCACCCACTTCACACCAATCCAACCAGAAAAAAAAAACAGAGGAGAGAAGAGAGGGGGTGGGTTATTTATAGGCAGGGGAGGGGTATTGGTCCCGGTTCGTGCCACGAACCGGGACCAAAGCTCCGCGGCACGCCACGTGTCCGGCACAGAATTCTCGCCACAAAAATTATTTCTGTGGCGCACCTGGCTTGGTGCGCCACAGAATTCTCACATTTCTGTGGCGCACCTGGCCTGGTGCGCCACAGAATTATCAAAAAATTCAAAAAATGCAAAAAAAAAAAATATAAAAAGTTTCAAAAAATCATAATATGAAAAATCCTAATTATTGGAATTATTTTCATATTTTTTGAACTGATACCTTCCCGCTAGGTCACCCATCCTCAAACTGCTCCAACCCTAGCACGCTTAACTTCCAAGTTCCACCTAGTTCACCTACCCTTGTGCTACTCAAGTTCTTATTGATATATATATCATATGAACCCTCTTAACTCTTGTATGTGTATATGTGTGGTATGTGTTATAAATGTGTGTTTTTAAATTTCAGATTTTTCAAAAACTTCTAAAGTTTCAAAAGGAGATTCAAAAGTTTCAAAAGATCCAAAAAAAATCAAAAAACTTAAAAAATTTCAAAAAATCCAAAAAATTCAAAAAGTCAAAAAAGTCAAAACTCTTCAAAAAAATCCAAAAAATTCAACAATCTTCTTTGTTATACATTTCTGTGTCTTTTTTGGACTTTTTGAATTTTTTAAATTTTAATTTTTTTTTATTTTGCTGCGAAAAATGGTCTGTTTGAAATAACTTTTTTTTCTTTTGGAATTTCAGGAATCTGTGAATTGCTGACCGAGTAAACCCAGGTGGATTCGAACTCGGATTTTTCTCACGTTTTTTTGACATATTTTTTGCATTCTTTCGACGTCGTATGCAAAAGTTATGGCCGTTACAAGTTTTTTTTCCTGTTTGTTGCAGAAAAGGTCAAAATTCATATTTAAAAATTTCTATACCTACTAGACACTCAAACCTAACTACATGTCAAAGGATTCTATTTATTGAAATTTTTAGCATTTTCTTTTACTTCCTGCAAGACTAAAAAGGCGATCCACGGGGGAGGGGGGGGTTGGGATTTGAAAAAAAAAATCAGAATGTCAGCTTTCTGTGCCAGGTGCGCCACAAAATTGTTTTTTTTCAAATTTTAACCCGCCCCCCAGCTCACTTTCTGTGGCGCACCTGGCCATGTGCGCCACAGAATTCTCACATTTCTGTGGCGCACCTGGCCTGGTGCGCCACAGAATGTCTAATTTCTGGGGCGCACATGGCCAGGTGCGCCACAGAAATGTGACTTTCTGTGGCGCATGGGCAAAAGATGCGCCACAGAAAGGCAAATATTTCTGTGGCGCACCAGCATCCATGCGCCACAGAAATAATTCTGTGGCGCACCAATTAAGGGTGCGCCACAAAATGCCAACCTCCCTATAACCCTTTTCCTAGTAGTGTTATTTGTCATGATCAAGCATGTTTATGAGAGCATGTGAGGGGGAACGTGTGCATTAGTTGGAGTAACTGGGGGTGGCTAGTGCAGTGAACGTGACAGATAGTTCTGCGATCCACTTGGGTTTTCTACCTTACTTTGTTGCCTCACTAGGGATAAACAAAAATACCATGCTACCGGAGAGTGGATGTGACCTTGGCCACTATCTCCATGACTAGATCTAGCATGTTCTTATTTTAACTTCATGTCATTGAACTTATTGCTATGCTCTGATTTATCTTAATTACTAAGATGTTATGATTTAGTTCGCATCTTGGTGGAGCATAAGAGAGAGAACAATTTATACTTGAGATCTCTATGTTAGGACGTGATGCCCATATTATTAATAACTTGTCAAACCATGTCTTGCCATCTTACATGTTAATTTTAGTGTTCCCTTGTCTACCACGTTATCAAGAGAGAGTGCATTTGTGAAACCATGAACCCCGGTCCATTTTTAATCATAAGAAACACCTTTCCAACACTTTTATCACCACTTTTGTTTGCTGCCATTATTAAATCCGAAAATACAAAAACACTTTTACATCTTGCATTCATCATAAAAAACCCAAAAATATCATTTACCATTGTTTCCACCATCCTTGCATATTTATTTTACCATCATTGCATATTTACTACTGTTTGCATATTTATTTTATTATCATTCTCACACCTTGTGCTTGACAACCAATTGGTGAGGTTGAGGGCACAAAACAATTTATTTTGTTGCAGGTTCTCAAGAGAAGAATAAGGAGATAACACATGAAATACTGGTTCCCCGAGAGTTCGATATTAAACCCTGATGCATGTAAAATGCATACATGAACTTTGCACTTTAATTGCTTATATTCCAATCATATTTGCATCATATAAGGGTTATATCAATGTTTTATCATGATTTTGGAAATATCTTAATGATTTCCTATTTTTATGGAATTAACCCTGCGCAGGCAGAAAACCCCGTTTTTATTTTAATGTTTCAGGGACCCAAACGTCAACGAAATCACCTGGAAATTTACGGGCGTCAATATTTGGAAGGAAGAAGGACTACGGAAAAAGGAAGCAAGCAAACGGAGGCCCGAGGGCCAAACGGGCATGGCCCACGCGGCCAGGTACTGTGGCCGCGTGGGACCCACCCGTTCGCCTCGTGGCTCCGTTGCCGTCGATCTTCGCTCCACCGCCTTCGTCTTGACCTAAAAACGCCTATAAAAAAGGTCCCCCGTCGTTCTCTGGAAGGAGCGCCGCACAAACACAGAAACACCGAAACGGAGATCAGGAGCTGCAGATTGGAGGGGGAAAACTCCGGCGGGGCGCTGCCGGCGTGGTCTCCACCTTCTCCATCGACTTCTCCACCGTCTCCATGATGAAGAGGGAGTAGTCCACCTCTGGACTATGGGTTTGTGGAAGTAACTTATGTATCTCTCCTCTCTTGAGCTTCACTAATTAGTACCGTATGAGCTGCTGAACATGATTACGGTCACCGTTGTAATACCTTTGTGGTGGATCTTTATGAGTTAATATATGTTTGAGATTGCAATGTTTGTTTCAGTTATGAGTATAGATGCATATTATGTACCCCGTTCTTGTCTACTTGTTTTGATCAAGCATGTTTATGAGAGCGTGTGTGGGGGAACGTGTGCATTAGTTGGAGTAACGGGGGGTGGCTAGTGCAGTGAACGTGAGAGAAAGTTCTGCGATCCACTTTGGTATCTTTACCTTACTTTGTTACCTCACTAGGGATAAACTAAAATACCATGCTACCGGGGATGTGGGCGTGACCATTGCCACTACTCCATGACTAGATCTAGCATGTTCTTATTTTCACTTCATGTCATGATACTTATTGCTATACTCTGAGTTATCTTAATTACTAAGGTGTTATGATTTAGTTCGCATCTTGGTGGAGTATAAGAGAGGTTAATAACCAAAAGATCTCTATGTTAGGACGTGATGCCCATATATCTAAGTAACTTGTTATCAAACCCTGTGTTGCAATCTCATATGTTAACTTTTGTGTTCCATTGTCCACCACTCATTAAAGAGAGAGTGCATTTGTGAAACCATGAACCCCAGTGCATTTTTAATCATAAGAAACACCTTTCCAACACCATATACCACTTTTCTATTTTCAGCCATCATTAAATCCGAAAATACAAAAATACTTTTCATCTTGCATACATCATTCAAAAACCCAAAAATATCATTTATCATTGCATCCACCATCATTGCATATTTATTTCTTGTTTGCATTGCATAACTATCCTGATATCATTCTTACACCTTGTGCTTGACAACCACAGGTGAGGTTGAGGACCAAAACATCTAACCTTGTTTTGTAGGTAACCAAAAGAAGGATAAGAAGATAAATCTACCACTTCAGATTCCCCGAGAGTTCGATATTAAACCCTCGAGTCACCCCTCGTGGGGAAAACTGTCTTCCACTTTACTATACACTCTGCACTTGGAGTCTCAACCTAAATCCCGTTATTTGTGCAGGCATCAAGTCTTGCTCTTCGGGATCATCAAGACGTTTTCTGGCGCCGTTGCCGGGGAATCGTAGCTGAGAGATTTATCCAAGGGTGTGCATCATCGCATTCATCGCACAACAAAGTCAACGTCACCAACTTGTGCTAACACCTAAGCTTGGGGAGGTTGCACCTACGTGAGCACCATCTTATCCATCTTTACTTACAAAGCAATTTATTTGTTTTGTTAGTGTCATTGCATATCATATCATATTTATTTCAGTTTTGCATAAAAAATTAAAAATACCAAAAAAACTTGCTGGAATGAATCTGTTAACATTGCTGAAAATGTTCCTCTTACTTTGGAGGAAACTCTTGATGAATTATTGAACTACCCTGAATATTTGTTGCCACTCATGTCTCAACTTGGTAGTTTAAAAGAAGAAGCTAAAGAAACTGAACATGATGAATCTCTTATGCTGATTGAGTTGGAAAAGAAAGTTGAGGAAGTTAAAATGCTGAGTGAAGTCAAGGATCCTTTGCTTGACTTAGAAAATTGTAGCTTGCATGAATTAATATCTATCTTACAAAAATTTGCAAGTGATCATTCCATCAACACTAACCAAGCAGGTTTTGGTTCTTATATTGCTAATCATGTCTTGAAAGAAAAGATTGCTAGGTACAACCAAGAGGCTATGATACCACCTAAGCTTGGGGATATGTGGATACCTAAGGTACTAGTGACTATTGGAAAAGAGACACACCATGCCATACTTGATCTAGGATCTAGTGTCTCTATTTTATCTAAAGAACTATATGAAGTGCTTGAATTGAAAAATCTTGAAAAATGCTCTATTGAACTAGCACTTGCTGATGACTCTATTAAACATGCTTTGGGAAAAGTAAGTGATGTTATGGTAGAGTTACATATGACTTTTGTGCCTGTGGATTTTCTAATCATGGATATGGGGAATAAAACCTCTAGTCCTATTATTCTTGGAAGACCTTTTCTTCGTACCACAGGTGCTATCATTGATTCAAAAGAAGGGAATGTAAAGTTTCAGTTTCCACACAAGAAGTGCATGGAACACTTTCCAAGGAAGAGGGAACCACCAAATTTCAAGCTCCCTCATGAGTTTCGTCCACAATAAAACAACAAGTAAGAAGCCTAGCTAATGGCTATAAAGAAAGCGCTTTGCGGGAGGCAACCCGGTTATTTTTATGTGTGATTTTTCTTTGTGTCCTCTTGCTGTAACAAGAGACTTTGTCTCTAGTTTAGGTTCTGGAGTTTTTAATAAAGTGCCAAGTTTTACCCTTTTTGGTCTTGAAAAGTTGCTTATTGAGTTCGGAGATTTTATTCCTGCACGAATCAGTGCACGGTATGATTTTTAATTCTTATTATGTAACTCCGAATGAGCTCATATTTGAACTGTAGTTGCAACTTTTCATCCTCTGTATGCATGAATTTTTAGGAATTTTTCGAGAAAGTTTGGTAGGGTAGAAAAATACGTTTTGCTGCTGCTGTTTTTCTGGACAGATTCTGTCCCATTTTGTTTGATGCATGCTTTGAGCTTTTAAGTTGAATCTTTTTGATCCAATTGAGTTTATGAGTAGGCATACAACATTATACACTTTCTGGACATTCATATGAATTTTTGTTCAAGGATTATAAGCAGCAAGGAACCTATTTGTTTATCACTATTAATGCACCCCACAGAAAAGAGATGGGAGAAACGGTGTTTTGAAGTTTTTTCACAGGGATTGGAGGAGATGCACCAAGAGCTATCCAAGGATGGTGAAGACCATAATCTTGGGGATGTGAAGACAACCCCGCTGGACCTACACACTCTCGGTTTGCACACGTCCAACTTCTGTTTTTCGATCGAAACACTTTATCGCATAAACTTGGAGCGTCGTTTTTGTTTTTGTTTGAGTCTTGAGAGACCACCACACTATCAATTATATATGAGAGAGCTACTGGAAATATGAGTTGAAATATGTTGGATGCTTTTATAAGATTGGGAAAAGGGATGTTTGACTTGATTTATAATGATACATATAGTTGCATGATTCATGAGCTTATTTATGAGTAATAGTTTGCAAATTCTTTTTGTAGAGCTATCACTTATTCATGTTTTGGTGCTGATTGTTATTTCACTTGGTTTATGTGGCGCCCCGACCCGACTGCTATACAATGATGCTGTGTGTCACCGGTTAAGCGATACAACCGGAGGTTACGGGTTTACCAATCCCGGCCAAAACCTTTGGCAGGTGCTGCTCGGAATGGATCATCGGCAACACAACACCCTGATTGATGCCTTAACACAGGCACAACCCTCACTGCATAATAGAGAGATCAAGACTTGTGGAACAACTGGCACATCACAGACTCTACGACACAAAACATAATAGTTCAACTCTTATAATAGAGAAAGATAGCAAATTACAACCAGAGGTCACAGACCCAACATTACAACACGCGGAAGCGAATTAGGTTGTTCTAAACAACAAGAACCAAATATGGCCTAAGAGGCCTACAGATAAACATCACAGCGCCAGCTGTTCCGGGATGTCCCAAGCTGCCGCCTGGGAACCCCAGACTACTCGTCGACGTCCACAAAGAACCCACCTTCGAGATCGGTGAAGTCCTCCTCTGAAACAAAACAAACGACGTTGAGTTCGACGAACTCGCAAGATTATATATAGAGTTTTAGCTCGATGAAGCTTTCAAGGTTTTATGGCTGTTTTGCATAAAGCTGATTTTATTTTATGAAAAACATAACTCAATGGCATCGACTATTCAGATTATTTGAAAAAGGGGTAAGAAGTAACTCTTTCTTTCATCACCTTTTTCATCAACAACCACCATCAACCACTGTATCTGTTCATCAAAGGCACCTCCCCGAATCACCCTCGAGGAAGCTCACCTTACAATCTTGTAGTGGTACCTCTAGTACCCAGGTTTTAATCATTTCGTTAAAGTTATTCTATGATCTTATCGTCCTTTCCCAAGTTGTCCTTAACCGCGGACACGGCTTTTCGAAAAGATTTACCCTGCAGGGGTGTACAATGTTTGCCACGCGTACCGTCCGGCCCATTACCTGCGCATTAGCTCTCTTCCGTGGAAAGCCGGCTGGGTGGGAGCGGTGTCGACTTCTCCCTCGTTAAGGACTTTCCAGGATCATCAGTGGCGGTAGGACTGCCAGGATCACAACACCCCGCCCCACGGCCACTTATTTTCCTAACACCACCATCCTCATCCCAGTTCATACCACCATCATCACGCACGCGCAAATGGAAGCCCGAACTAGAGGACCCTGGCTAGCCCCGCTCGAGTTATTTAGTCTATGAGGGTTCCTGCACTGCGTATGCATAGGCCTCACGCATGGTTGCACGCTCAGTCTTGGTTCGGGAGGTAAAGAACTCGCACCTAGGCGGCGAGAGTGAGACAAAACACCACAACCTCAGTGGCCTCTCATCCCCACCTTTTAGCATCTTATTACCTGTTACCACAATTTCTCCACCATCATCTGAACACTTCAACAACCTGTTTCCAACTTGAAGTATCCATCGGACGGCTAAGCATTTCACTAAGCATGGCTAAGCATCAACATTGCATAGTTAAGTATTTCAGGCCAACAGTACAAATCCTATGGATAATAGGAGGGGAAACAGGTAATTGGCATCGGAATCTTAATGCAACTATAGGATACTCTACTCCAATAAAATTGACATTTGGAACCGCATGCAATATTATAGTGGAGAAAATATTTGCGGAAACATAGGATAAGATATGCTCAGAGGGGGGATTACGCTTGCCTTGTTGATACGGCTGGTAGTACGGATCGTCACGAGACGGGGGTGGCACTTCACCTCCTTGATCTACCGATGCACGAACAACACCGGAAGAACAATCAATCACCACACAAGCTTTAACAAAATGCAATGCGCAAACACATGATGACATGACATTTTAAAAATGCACCCTAGAAGCTTTGAGCATGATCAACAAGTTAAATGGGGTCCCCGTTATACTTATTGCATTATCTGGAGGAAACCCCATATTTAAACTTAATGATTCGAATCACTACTAGAGCACATTATTGTAAGTGTGATCAATTATGCATGATGATGATGATTCTAGGTGATTCATATTTTTCTGAACATTTTGGTATATCGAACACAATTTTCTGAGGCCCCGATCAAAAGTTATTGATTTTCTAAATCCTCTTTTTAATTATTTACTTTCGATTATAATAATTCCAACGATAAATATTTTAATTACTCGACTCGAGAGGGAGCGATGAAACAAGAAGGAATCATCGAGTCGCTGTCCCTACGTCGCGGGGGAGGAGCGGGGAACATGCGCAAAAGGGAGGGGAAAATGAAAAAAAGAACCCCTAAAAAAAACAGTATACCCGGCCTCCAGCCCGGTCTGGGCCGGCTGGCAGGCCGGCCTGCTAACAGAGGCCACCGGCCCTCTGCCCGGTCTGGGCTGGCCACGAGGCCGGGCCTGCCACAGAGGCAACCAGCCTCCAGGCCGGTTTGGGCTGGGCCCAAGGCCGGCTAGTGGCCCGAGAGCATCAGCCCTCTACCCAGCCTAGGCCGGTTCCACGGCTGGGCAGTGCGCGACGACGACGGCGACGTGCTGGAAGCGCACGGGCACGGCGAGGCTACGGCCAGATGGAAGCAAGGGGAGAGGGGGAAGTGCGCAGCGGCACTGGGTGCTCACCACGGACGCGTTGAGGTGGTCGGCGACGGCGGTGGTGCAACGGCGACGACGAATCCGTCCGCGGCGGAGCTGCGTCGGGGGCGGGGAAGAAGTGGGACGGCGGCGGCGATTGCGGGCGTCTCCGGCCGATTTATTCCACGAGGAGGATCAGCACGACGAGGCGGTGCACGTGGTGTGGCGCGATTTGTCGGGGACGGGCTCAAATGGCGGCGACGACCTCGGCGGTGGCGGCAGCCATGGCGGCTCGGGGGGAAGAGGAAAAGGAGCAGGGGCGGGAGGGGAGCGCGTGGGGGCTGGTGAGTGAGCAGGTGCTCCCGTGGAGCTTCCTCTCCGTGCTGTGCAGGGCAGAGGAGGAGGGGCCCGGCGCGGCGTCGAGGTGGTGCTGGTCCGGCGGGAGCGACGACTTCGGTCGCTACAGGAGGAAGAAAAGGGATTTTACAGAAAGGTCCCTGGAAACTGTAAGGGTATCACCGATTGGTCCTTTTTCAGTACTGGATAAAAATTACAGTACTGTTTTTGAAGTAAATGGGCAACTTGAACACTTCCAAAAATTTGGCCAATTTTTGGGGAACCTCCTTGCACCTTGGGCCAACACTCAGAAGAATTACAAAGCATTTGGAGTCCATTTGCTTGGGGAATAGAATAAGAAGTTGCTATAGGCAAATTTTGAGAAATTCCAAATAATATTCTTTTAGAATTTTGAAGCAAGTCAAAATATGGATTTCAACTCTTGGAACTTCCTTGACAAATATGAGATGTCAAAGTATTTTATTTTGCAACTTTGAATGCTTTCATTGCTTGGTAGAATTGTTTGAGCAAGTTTGGCATTTTAGTTTTCCAACTTTTGACAAACCAATTTGGTGTGTTGTTTAGCAATTTAAATGGATGCAATGTTACATGCATGCCATGATGCAAATGAGGACACAAAAGTGAAAATTTGGTACACAAATTTAGGTTCACAACTTCGGGCTGTTACAATTCTACCCCCCTTACAGGAATCTCGTCCCGAGATTCTAGGATTGCGAAAAGAAGTCGGGATACTCCTCGCGAAGACTAGACTCTCGTTCCCAAGTAGCTTCGTCCTCGGAATGGTGAGACCATTGAACCTTGAGAAACTTGGTAGTCTTGTTCCGGGTCTTTCTTTCGGCTTCATCCAAGACACGGATAGGATGCTCGCGATAAGTGAGATCCTCCTGAAGATCTAGCTCTTCATGATTGACTCCATGGATAGGATCCTTAAAGCACCGGCGAAGTTGGGAGACATGAAACACATCATGTACATTTGGGAATTTGACCGGTAACTCCATTTGGTAAGATAGATCTCCTCGCTTGCCCAAAATGGTGAAAGGGCCAACATAGCGAGGTGCCAATTTCCCTTTGATACCGAAGCGGCGAACGCCACGAAGGGGAGAGACGCGGAGATAAGCTTTATCACCAATTTCATAGTGAATTTCCTGATGATGCTTGTCATAGTAGCTCTTCTGCCTAGACTGAGCAATCTTCAGATTCTCCCTTATGATTCGAACCTTCTCCTCAGCTTCATTGATCACATCCAGACCAAAGAGTGCTCTCTCTCCGGTCTCGGACCAATTTAGAGGAGTACGGCATTTTCTTCCATATAGAGCCTCAAAGGGAGCCATGCCCAGACTTGCTTGATAGCTATTGTTGTAGGAGAATTCCGCGAAAGGAAGGTACTTTTCCCAACCCTTGCCAAAAGAGATCACACATGTCCTAAGCATGTCTTCCAACACTTGGTTCACTCTTTCGGTCTGACCATCAGTTTGGGGATGGTAAGAGGTACTGAAGTTGAGACGGGACCCCATAGCAGTTTGGAAACTCTGCCAAAACTTGGATACAAAGATACTTCCACGGTCCGATATGATCCTCAAAGGGACCCCATGTAATGGAACAATACGAGCCAAATATAAGTCAGCAAGTTGACTTGCCCGTATATCATCACGGACTGGTAGGAAGTGAGCAACCTTGGAAAGACGATCAATGATGACCCAGATTGCATTGTTGCCCTTTTGAGATCGGGGAAATCCGGTGATGAAGTCCATCCCAATTTCATCCCATTTCCACTCGGGAACTGCAATAGGGCGAAGAGTGCCGGCAGGTCTTTGATGTTCAGCCTTTACCCGTCGACAGGTGTCGCATTCAGCAACATACTTGGCAATTTCTCGTTTCATACGAGTCCACCAGAATAGTGGCCGAAGGTCTTGGTACATTTTGGTACTACCGGGATGAATAGAGAGAGGAGACTCATGAGCTTCTTGAAGGATCAGCCCTCTCAACTTTTGTTTCTTTGGCACTACCAAGCAGTCACCAAAATAAACAACCCCGGATTCATTGACAGAAAAACATTTTGCCTTCCCGCTAGCAATGTTCTCCTTGATCTTTTGAATACCCTTGTCACGGGTTTGAGCATCCTTAATCTGGTCTACAAGAGTAGATTTGACCTCCAGATTTGCAAGGTAGCCGGAGGGAACAATTTCCAGGTTCAAACGGGCGAACTCTTCCTGGAGGGCAGGTTGAGCCTTTTCAATCATCAAATTGTTGCAATAGGACTTCCGACTTAGCGCGTCAGCCACGACGTTTGCTTTGCCGGGTTGATAGTTCAGACTCACCTCATAGTCCTTGATTAACTCCAACCAACGCCTTTGCCTGAGATTTAAATCCGGCTGGGTGAAGAGGTACTTCAGACTCTTGTGATCTGAGAAGATCTCGCAACGGTTACCAAACAGATATGGTCTCCATTGCTTCAAAGCATAGACCACCGCGGCAAGTTCTAGATCATGAGTTGGGTAATTGTGCTCATGCGGCTTAGGTTGGCGAGAAGCATATGCCACCACATGGCCATCTTGCATTGGCACACAGCCCAAACCTTGAAGAGAGGCGTCAATGAAGACGACGAAATCCTTGCTTGTGTCCGGCAGGACAAGCACAGGAGCGGACGTGAGTTTGGCTTTCAGTGTTTTGAAGCTCTCTTCAGCTTCGGCCGTCCATACAAACTTTTTATCCTTCTTGAGAAGGTCAGTCAGGGCCTTGGCCATCTTGGAGAAACCTTCGATGAATCGGCGGTAATAACCCGCCAATCCGAGGAAGCTACGGATGTCCTTGACTGACATTGGAGTTTTCCAATCCAGAATGGACTGAATCTTGTCAGGAATGACTTCCACACCATTTGCGGATATTACATGACCAAGGAAGACAAGTTTATCTGTAACATCCTAAACTTTTGGAATATTTAAAAATCACTAAAAATTGAAACTTTTGTTTTTGTTAAAAAGAATACATTAAAATTATAATAGAAACCAAATAATAGAAGAAATTTGCCATCTTCAAAAACGGTAACAGTTTAAATATCAAAGTAATTTTTAATTACAAAATTTGAGATTTGTTTAAATTCTTTTATCCAAGGTATTTCATTAACCCCAATATATTTGGCAAGGTGAATTAATTTTTTTCAAAGACACCTTCATTTCATAAAAATGTTTATTCCAATTATTTAATTTTAAATATTTAACTTTTGATTATTTATCAAACCCGGAAACCATATTTGCAAAGTGCTTATGTTATTTAAAGTATGCCTATTTTTGTAAACTATATGATATAAAATTATATATTACCTTTGGGGGTTTAATAAACCCTGCAATAATATTTACAAAAGTGTTTTAAATTATTTAAAGCTTGTTCTACTTTCAAAATTGGTTTTGATTCAATTATATTTAATTGAAAAATAAATAAGTTAAAATCACTTATTTTCAATATTTACATTTGTGGTATTTTATTTGATTTTAATAAGCCACAAAAGATTTTATTAAAACTCTATTTTAAAATTGACATAAAGTGTCAATTAAACAAATATGCAATATTTTTAAATTCAAATTTTCAAATGTCTTGGAAAAGTGTATTTGAATATTTCAAATGATAGATATTGATTTTACAAAAATTCAGAAACTGGTTTGACCTTATTTGGACTTATAAAACAAAAGATATGAAAGAAATAAAAAAAAAACCGGAAAAAGAAAAAGAAAAATTGCTGACGTCACCGCTGACGTCATGGTCGTCTTCAAGCTGCAACGCACGGAAATAACGCCCGAGTTATTCGATTCTGCCGTTTCTTCTCAAATTAATTCCCGGCGTTTTAATGCCCCAAATCACGCGCCGTTTCTTCCTACAAATAGCCCTCGACCTCCTCTCCCGTTTGCCACCAAAAGCCCCATCCAAAACGCCCCCAGGCTGGTGAATTTGATCGCCGGAGCTCCGCCGCCGTCTCCCATGGCCGCCGGCCATTTCCTTCGATTCCGGCAACGAACGACGACCCCAGGCCCTCCCATCTCTCCCTTTCTCTCATTTCCTTTTTGCGCATCTTTTTGACTTCGTCCGGTATTTTTATTTGCGCCAGATCGACGTATCCTTGCTCGACCGAAGCCACCCGCCGCTGCCTTCAACTCCGACGAGGAATCTCCGGCGAACCAGGACGATGCCGACGACGGAAACCTCTCCATCTTCTTCGCCGTGCCGAGCCGCATCTGGACGTCGTATCCCCGAGCCCGGAGCACCTACGGAGCACCGTCCCCGACAAGCCCGAGCCGTGCGCCGTCGTCTTCACCATCTCCGGCACCGTCTGCGACCACTTTAATCACGCCCCTGTCTCAGCCGCATCAAGGAGCACCAGTCTACACCTCTGATTTTATCAAGCACCATTGTATCTATGGCGGCATCTTAGCAGAAGTTCTCTGCCATCGTCTTCTTCATTTCCGTTCCGGTGACCAATCTCTTCTCTTATTCTTGTTTTTCTTTCTGGCCATTAGATATTAATCCAACGTATCCTGCTGTCCAACTTAAGTGAACCGGTACCAGCAAATACCGTAGCGACACATGTCAAGTTTTCCTTATTAAATCGAATTTCGGACAGAATTTATACTGTAACTTGTAAAAATCATAACAATTAATCTACTAGTCCAAATTTAACAAACTTTATATTTTTGAAAAGCTCTAGACTTGTAGAATATTTTTTCACTGTTAGTTTTCAGTTTTGGATTAGTTTAAATTATTCAAATTTCAAATGTGTGATTTGAGTATATTTGGCATAACTTAAAATCTATAAATCCAAATTTTGCAAATAAAATATCTTTGGAAACCTTTGGTTCTGTAGAATAACTTAGTCACTATTAAAAATATTTTTGGATACTTTTAAACTGATTTAAAAATCAGAGGATTAATTTGAGTATTTTTGGCATAGTTTAAATTCTGTAAATCCAATTTTGGCAAACAAAATATTATTGGAGACCTTAGGTCGTGTTCTAACAGTTCCCCATGTCCAAAATAATTTTTGGTTAAGTTTAAAAATTGTTTTAGAATTTTAGATACTCTTTTGACTATTTTTGACTTAGTTTAATTTCTGACAATGATTTCAATATGTTTTCTTTAGCAAGATTGTTCTAAGTACTAAATTTAGACCAGAGAGACCAAGGCCTAAGCCATTGGATACCATGAAACCAAGTCCATGTATGTTTTGCCTAGTTGACTCTCCCAGTTGAAAAACCACCAAGTTAGGACTTGTGAAAAACCATGAAGTGCAATGAAGGTGCCCCATTTGTCAACTTGGGATTTTCAACACGATGCTACTACAAGGGAGTTGAAGATTCTTTGAAGACCAAACATGTGAAGACTTGGAGCAACCATACCACCTATTCAAGATGATTAGTATCAAGTTTAAGCATTTTGGATCCTAGCGGCATAGTGGGATGAAGCGGCCCGAAGACTAACCTTACATGTCAACGTACATGAGACTTGTTCCACATGCAAAAGTGGCCTAGTCGGGTGTCTGTCTCTCTCACTATAGTGAATATCCAATCTACAACGACTTGTTAATAATCTATTGATCACAACATGGAAGGCCATTGAAGCACTTGGAAAAGGACTTAGACTTCACCACAACCAGAAGCAACTCAAGAAGATGGAAGAAGAACTTGAAGAAAAACACTAGACAGAAATAGATGAGACTAACCAATCTTGCAAATTTTTGATGTCCAACTTTTAGCCTTGACCATTCCTTAACCACAAAAGGCAATCCTCATTTACTGGCACTTAGTTTTATTTTGCACTTTTGGAACCTAGACTGGCCATAACCAAAAATAGAGATCCCTACTACTTAGTCAAGGAAACTGAAAAGAAGATCAAGACTCAAGAATATGTGACCAACACTCAAGAGGAGAAGTTCAAGGCACAAAATAAGAAGTTTCAGAAACAAGAGAAGAAGACCAAGGTGAAGCACAACAAATAGGGATCCACTAGAGTTTGATTTATTTTCAAACTTAAACCTTGACCAACCCATGCCCTAGTAGCTAACCATAAAACCTATTTCCATAACTCTTTTGAGAGTTGAACATTGACCATTTTCTAACTAACTTGTTTAAAACTCGTTTGCTATGTTTGTTCTTTGAATGTTTTCTTCCTTTTGTTTGTATGATTGTTAGCATGCTTGTTTATATTATTGTTGTTGTGTTTTCAATGTATAGATTGTACGGAGAGCAACGTTCCATCTTGTGAAGAGTGTGATTCTTCACCAACTTCAAAGGCAAGTGACACATTCATAAATTTCCTACTATTTTGTCTATGCATGTGTAGTATTTTTCTATAAGCATGTGTTGGATAGTACTACTGCTATGCTAAAACTGTTTAGAGTAGCACCCCAATACTAGTTGGTCTAGAATCCTATTATAACATGGTATACTTGCTTAGCTATGCAATTGATGAAAGTTTTACAAAATGTTAAGTGGCTTCTCAGGGCCATGTTCATGGGGGTTTTCACCTAAGATAGTTTTCACTATACTTAGGACCATGGTATGTGGTGGTTATCACCTGAGGTAGTACACATCTACTAAGTTAATGAATCACCTGGGTGGAATTGGTATTGCTTGGTTTATGCTGAGTGGCTACTCAGGGCTGTGCTCGTGGTTGTCTTCGCCTAAGGTAGTTTCTACTATACTTAGGGCCATGAGCATGGTGGTTTTCACCTGAGAGTGCACTTGTGGATGGCCACCCAGGAACAAAGGGATTTGAAGTTACTCCAAGTGAAGATTGCTTCCAGTGCAGCCATTTGTCATATGGGCTCTGTCTTGATGGATTAAGTTGCGTGGACTCACCTCGGCTTGACAAGCAGATGTAGAGGGATGTAGGTGGAACGGGTCAAGCCGGTATGGGGTGGGAAAATGCTTCTGAAAAATCTCGTCTCAATCTTCTCCTTTTCCTTATCACTGCTGGAGTGTAGAGGATAGTTTGGGCTGATTGAGTCAAATGGTGAACGTGCACAACGTCTCGAGAGTGTCAAAACTAAGTACTTAGCCGTGTCCCCGGTTACGGACAATTCTGAGCAGCTGATCAAGGACGTCAACGGAGGATCCCAACATTCCAACTTCTCAAGTAAAATTGTGATGGGTGAACAAGGGTAGATGAGACAGTGGTTTTCATGCCATGGATGTCTCGATAAGAAGAAAATGTTTTCAAAAGAGTTAGGAAAAATTGGCTTTATGCAAAATAGCCTTGAACTCCACCAGCCAAATATGCATATAGGATATTAGAGTTATTCCATTAAGTGTACACAGAGTGTCACTTGCCAGATCCATTTTATATGGTTCTGACCCACCTTGTTGCAACATTTTTCCTGTTGCAAGATGTTCAGACGATGAGTGAGGTTTCGTATAAGGATTTCGAGTCTACAACCAACATGTTTTCGCCTGTGGCACATGAAGATGATGGAGACTCACTGCTACTTTTATTCCGCTGTGCTGAACTTTGTAAATGCTAGCCTTGAGCTATGCAATTTGTAATGAAAATTGTAAGTCTGGATCATGCGATGTAATAAAATTTGACGCATTTGCATGATATTCATCTTAGACTGTGTGTGCAAATGAATCGATCCGGGGGTTTGCACTATACACAGGGATCTTGCCAATTTAAGTGCAGGTCCGCTACAGATGGTATCAGAGCACTGTGTTGCCTGTAGGTTCGAAACCCTAGGTTTGGATTAGAGCTAGGAAAAGACCTAGAATTAAAATCTATTTTATTCAGAAGAAAATATTTGCAAGTTATCTTTTCTCATACTCTCATCTACTATTCACTTTCCAAGACATTCTCCTCATTGAAATGACCCTTATTGGTGGATACAACTCAAGTTGTAGGAGAACAAAGGAGACAAGACAAGATAATTTCAGTTTACATGTTCATCAAATCAACACATAGTCTTCAACTCAACAAGATCCACTACATTGAAGGCTCTCGAAGACTATGGAGAACACTCAGGAATACCTCAAGGAAGTAGAAGAGTACTTTGAAGAACTCAACAGAAAGATAGATGAGACCACCAATTTAGTTACTTATTAGAACAACGAATATTGTGTTAGTGTATTGATCATGTCAATCTTTGTGGCATGAACATACTAGGTTGTTGTTGAATCTGATGGTTGGTGTGATGAATGCTTGTTAGATGTTGTTTGTAGGATTGCCTTGATCTGATGCGTTTAAGTAGGATTCTTCCTTAGTATCCTTCTATCTCCACACATCCATGCTAAACCAAACCAGATACCTTATCCTTTTGACAACATGTATCTGAGGACCAGTTCCTGATGTTAGTACAAGTCATCCAACTGAGGAATACTTTACCAACTCAAGATAATTCTTTTGTGTGAAGGAACAATCACATCCTTGCTCCATGACATCTCTATCCTAGGACACCAAGTGAATTGTGATAAAGGGGTTGTTGTGAACTCCTCCCATCATGGTCTTCTTATTGACTCAAAGAGATATCCTTCAATATCAAAAGTAGTTCAATGGATTCTTTTCTACAACTCTACTGTGAGGGAAAGTTCTACTCAAGGATTCAAGACCTCAAATCCCAACAAGGTGCTGGTACTTCCTATACCAGAAATTTCAGGACGATACAACAATACTCAAGAGACGAAGACAAGATTTCTAGACTACCAACAAAAAGTTTCTTTTAAGGGTGGTAGCCCACCCATATGATCTAAAGCCAGTTGCCCAAACCCATCTTTCTTTCCAACCTTCCAATCAGTGGAATCATTCTTTGCTGGTTTTGCATTTCTGTGTCAGCAGCTGCATTACTCCATCCTTCCCAGTTATCAGAATCATTCCCAGCACTTGCATTTTGTTTCCAGCCCGAATCTCGGGGACGAGATTCTTTTTAAGGGTGGTAGTCTGTAACATCCTAAACTTTTGGAATATTTAAAAATCACTAAAAATTGAAACTTTTGTTTTTGTTAAAAAGAATACATTAAAATTATAATAGAAACCAAATAATAGAAGAAATTTGCCATCTTCAAAAACGGTAACAGTTTAAATATCAAAGTAATTTTTAATTACAAAATTTGAGATTTGTTTAAATTCTTTTATCCAAGGTATTTCATTAACCCCAATATATTTGGCAAGGTGAATTAATTTTTTAAAAGACACCTTCATTTCATAAAAATGTTTATTCCAATTATTTAATTTTAAATATTTAACTTTTGATTATTTATCAAACCCGGAAACCATATTTGCAAAGTGCTTATGTTATTTAAAGTATGCCTATTTTTGTAAACTATATGATATAAAATTATATTACCTTTGGGGTTTAATAAACCCTGCAATAATATTTACAAAAGTGTTTTAAATTATTTAAAGCTTGTTCTACTTTCAAAATTGGTTTTGATTCAATTATATTTAATTGAAAAATAAATAAGTTAAAATCACTTATTTTCAATATTTACATTTGTGGTATTTTATTTGATTTTAATAAGCCACAAAAGATTTTATTAAAACTCTATTTTAAAATTGACATAAAGTGTCAATTAAACAAATATGCAATATTTTTAAATTCAAATTTTCAAATGTCTTGGAAAAGTGTATTTGAATATTTCAAATGATAGATATTGATTTTACAAAAATTCAGAAACTGGTTTGACCTTATTTGGACTTATAAAACAAAAGATATGAAAGAAATAAAAAAAAAACCGGAAAAAGAAAAAGAAAAATTGCTGACGTCACCGCTGACGTCATGGTCGTCTTCAAGCTGCAACGCACGGAAATAACGCCCGAGTTATTCGATTCTGCCGTTTCTTCTCAAATTAATTCCCGGCGTTTTAATGCCCCAAATCACGCGCCGTTTCTTCCTACAAATAGCCCTCGACCTCTCTCCCGTTTGCCACCAAAAGCCCCATCCAAAACGCCCCCAGGCTGGTGAATTTGATCGCCGGAGCTCCGCCGCCGTCTCCCATGGCCGCCGGCCATTTCCTTCGATTCCGGCAACGAACGACGACCCCAGGCCCTCCCATCTCTCCCTTTCTCTCATTTCCTTTTTGCGCATCTTTTTGACTTCGTCCGGTATTTTTATTTGCGCCAGATCGACGTATCCTTGCTCGACCGAAGCCACCCGCCGCTGCCTTCAACTCCGACGAGGAATCTCCGGCGAACCAGGACGATGCCGACGACGGAAACCTCTCCATCTTCTTCGCCGTGCCGAGCCGCATCTGGACGTCGTATCCCCGAGCCCGGAGCACCTACGGAGCACCGTCCCCGACAAGCCCGAGCCGTGCGCCGTCGTCTTCACCATCTCCGGCACCGTCTGCGACCACTTTAATCACGCCCCTGTCTCAGCCGCATCAAGGAGCACCAGTCTACACCTCTGATTTTATCAAGCACCATTGTATCTACGGCGGCATCTTAGCAGAAGTTCTCTGCCATCGTCTTCTTCATTTCCGTTCCGGTGACCAATCTCTTCTCTTATTCTTGTTTTTCTTCTGGCCATTAGATATTAATCCAACGTATCCTGCTGTCCAACTTAAGTGAACCGGTACCAGCAAATACCGTAGCGACACATGTCAAGTTTTCCTTATTAAATCGAATTTCGGACAGAATTTATACTGTAACTTGTAAAAATCATAACAATTAATCTACTAGTCCAAATTTAACAAACTTTATATTTTTGAAAAGCTCTAGACTTGTAGAATATTTTTTCACTGTTAGTTTTCAGTTTTGGATTAGTTTAAATTATTCAAATTTCAAATGTGTGATTTGAGTATATTTGGCATAACTTAAAATCTATAAATCCAAATTTTGCAAATAAAATATCTTTGGAAACCTTTGGTTCTGTAGAATAACTTAGTCACTATTAAAATATTTTTGGATACTTTTAAACTGATTTAAAAATCAGAGGATTAATTTGAGTATTTTTGGCATAGTTTTAAATTCTGTAAATCCAATTTTGGCAAACAAAATATTATTGGAGACCTTAGGTCGTGTTCTAACAGTTCCCCATGTCCAAAATAATTTTTGGTTAAGTTTAAAAATTGTTTTAGAATTTTAGATACTCTTTTGACTATTTTTGACTTAGTTTAATTTCTGACAATGATTTCAATATGTTTTCTTTAGCAAGATTGTTCTAAGTACTAAATTTAGACCAGAGAGACCAAGGCCTAAGCCATTGGATACCATGAAACCAAGTCCATGTATGTTTTGCCTAGTTGACTCTCCCAGTTGAAAAACCACCAAGTTAGGACTTGTGAAAAACCATGAAGTGCAATGAAGGTGCCCCATTTGTCAACTTGGGATTTTCAACACGATGCTACTACAAGGGAGTTGAAGATTCTTTGAAGACCAAACATGTGAAGACTTGGAGCAACCATACCACCTATTCAAGATGATTAGTATCAAGTTTAAGTATTTTGGATCCTAGCGGCATAGTGGGATGAAGCGGCCCGAAGACTAACCTTACATGTCAACGTACATGAGACTTGTTCCACATGCAAAAGTGGCCTAGTCGGGTGTCTGTCTCTCTCACTATAGTGAATATCCAATCTACAACGACTTGTTAATAATCTATTGATCACAACATGGAAGGCCATTGAAGCACTTGAGAAAAGGACTTAGACTTCACCACAACCAGAAGCAACTCAAGAAGATGGAAGAAGAACTTGAAGAAAAACACTAGACAGAAATAGATGAGACTAACCAATCTTGCAAATTTTTGATGTCCAACTTTTAGCCTTGACCATTCCTTAACCACAAAAGGCAATCCTCATTTACTGGCACTTAGTTTTATTTTGCACTTTTGGAACCTAGACTGGCCATAACCAAAATAGAGATCCCTACTACTTAGTCAAGGAAACTGAAAAGAAGATCAAGACTCAAGAAGATGTGACCAACACTCAAGAGGAGAAGTTCAAGGCACAAAATAAGAAGTTTCAGAAACAAGATAAGAAGACCAAGGTGAAGCACAACAAATAGGGATCCACTAGAGTTTGATTTATTTTCAAACTTAAACCTTGACCAACCCATGCCCTAGTAGCTAACCATAAAACCTATTTCCATAACTCTTTTGAGAGTTGAACATTGACCATTTTCTAACTAACTTGTTTAAAACTCGTTTGCTATGTTTGTTCTTTGAATGTTTTCTTCCTTTTGTTTGTATGATTGTTAGCATGCTTGTTTATATATTGTTGTTGTGTTTTCAATGTATAGATTGTACGGAGAGCAACGTTCCATCTTGTGAAGAGTGTGATTCTTCACCAACTTCAAAGGCAAGTGACACATTCATAAATTTCCTACTATTTTGTCTATGCATGTGTAGAGTATTTTTCTATAAGCATGTGTTGGATAGTACTACTGCTATGCTAAAACTGTTTAGAGTAGCACCCCAATACTAGTTGGTCTAGAATCCTATTATAACATGGTATACTTGCTTAGCTATGCAATTGATGAAAGTTTTACAAAATGTTAAGTGGCTTCTCAGGGCCATGTTCATGGGGGTTTTCACCTAAGATAGTTTTCACTATACTTAGGACCATGGTATGTGGTGGTTATCACCTGAGGTAGTACACATCTACTAAGTTAATGAATCACCTGGGTGGAATTGGTATTGCTTGGTTTATGTTGAGTGGCTACTCAGGGCTGTGCTCGTGGTTGTCTTCGCCTAAGGTAGTTTCTACTATACTTAGGGCCATGAGCATGGTGGTTTTCACCTGAGAGTGCACTTGTGGATGGCCACCCAGGAACAAAGGGATTTGAAGTTACTCGAAGTGAAGATTGCTTCCAGTGCAGCCATTTGTCATATGGGCTCTGTCTTGATGGATTAAGTTGCGTGAACTCACCTCGGCTTGACAAGCAGATGTAGAGGGATGTAGGTGGAACGGGTCAAGCCGGTATGGGGTGGGAAAATGCTTCTGAAAAATCTCGTCTCAATCTTCTCCTTTTCCTTATCACTGCTGGAGTGTAGAGGATAGATTGGGCTGATTGAGTCAAATGGTGAACGTGCACAACCTCTCGAGAGTGTCAAAACTAAGTACTTAGCCGTGTCCCCGGTTACGGACAATTCTGAGCAGCTGATCAAGGACGTCAACGGAGGATCCCAACATTCCAACTTCTCAAGTAAAATTGTGATGGGTGAACAAGGGTAGATGAGACAGTGGTTTTCATGCCATGGATGTCTCGATAAGAAGAAAAATGTTTTCAAAAGAGTTAGGAAAAATTGGCTTTATGCAAAATAGCCTTGAACTCCACCAGCCAAATATGCATATAGGATATTAGAGTTATTCCATTAAGTGTACACAGAGTGTCACTTGCCAGATCCATTTTATATGGTTTTGACCCACCTTGTTGCAACATTTTTCCTGTTGCAGGATGTTCAGACGATGAGTGAGGTTTCGTATAAGGATTTCGAGTCTACAACCAACATGTTTTCGCCTGTGGCACATGAAGATGATGGAGACTCACTGCTACTTTTATTCCGCTGTGCTGAACTTTGTAAAATGCTAGCCTTGAGCTATGCAATTTGTAATGAAAATTGTAAGTCTGGATCATGCGATGTAATAAAATTTGACGCATTTGCATGATATTCATCTTAGACTGTGTGTGCAAATGAATCGATCCGGGGTTTGCACTATACACAGGGATCTTGCCAATTTTAAGTGCAGGTCCGCTACATTATCCAACCAAAACTCACACTTGGAGAACTTGGCATAGAGGCGGTGTTCTCGAAGTCGTGTCAGAACCAACCGAAGATGTTCATCATGCTCTTCATTGGTTTTGGAATAGATAAGGATGTCATCGATGTAAATGACGACAAACTTGTCAAGATAATCCATGAAGATGGAGTTCATGAGCCTCATGAAAGTAGCTGGAGCATTGTGAGACCAAAGGACATGACGGTATACTCATATGAGCCATAGCGAGTAACAAATGCCGTCTTTGGAATATCCTCCTTTCTGATTTTTATCTGATGGTAGCCTGACCTCAGATCCATCTTGGAGAATACCGTTGCACCAGCTAACTGATCCAACAGATCATTGATGCGAGGAATAGGATACTTGTTCTTGATTGTCACCGCATTCAACGGTATAGTCAGAGACTAGACGAGGCACGGTAGAATCCCTCTTCTTGACAAAGAGTACCGGACAACCCCAGGTGAACTGCTAGGCTGGATGAAATCCTTGCTAACAGCTGATCAATTTGCTCTTTCAACAGAGCCAACTCTTCCACCGGCATACGGTAGGGCTTCTTGGAAATTGGAGCGGTACCGGGAAGTAGATCTATGACAAACTCCACACTTCGGTCAGGAGGCATGCCAGGCAATTCTTCCGGGAACACATCCGGGAAGTCACACACCACGTGTATGTCCTGGATTTCAGGAGGGGATTCGCCTTCCATAAAGCAAAGGAGAATCTCAGGTGAGTTGGGTATGATGAGATGGAGGTCTTGACAGTGCAGACCAATACTTAACACTGTCACCGGAAGAATTGGTCACGGTGACGGTCTTGGCAGCACAGTCGAGATTAGCCTGGTATTTGGCTAGCCAGTTCATGCCCAGTATGACATCAATGCCACTTGACCTCAGAGCTACCAAGGCGAAAGGAAAGAGTAGTAACCGATAGTAATCTGAACTTCAGGAGTAACCCCATCGGTTTGCCATTTGGAGCCAGGAGTGGCAATCACCAAGGGAGCTCATTTCTCAAACGGTATTTTGTGGTCTTTTGCAAAAGCTATGGATATGAATGAATGCGATGCTCCAGAATCAAACAAAACTGTAGCACGATTGTTGTTGATTCGTAACTCACCCATGAGAACGCCGGGGTCCTCTTCAGCTTCTTCAGCAGAGATGTGGTTCAGGCGACCACGCACAATAGGTCCAGCCTTGCCAGCTGGAGTGGCAGGGGCTCGTGCAGGAGTTATCGCGAGAGGTGCCTTCTGGGGGCACTCCCTGGAGTAGTGGCCAGCCTGGCCACAGGTGTAGCAAGTGAGTCCAGGTGGAGCAGGTAGCATAGGACGGTACCCACTCCCGCCTACCCCAAGTGTCGAAGTAGTGGGGCGCGGAGGAGGTGGCCTATCCTGCTGCCTCGGCATGAATGGAGCACGAGGTACGCGCTGTAGGGAACAAACACCCTGCGCTTCTTGCTCTCAGAACCCGAGGAACTCTGGTGGTCCCCATGTGCGGGCCTCTTGGAAGCTTCAAGTTCCTTTCTTCCTTGCTCAAGTGAAAGCCTGGTTGAACAGCTCCTGATAGGTCTGGAACCTGAAGGGCAATAGCTCATAGCGGAGCTGCGGAGTCAGACCCTTGCGGAACAGCTCTTGCTTGTCAGCATCATTGGTCACGTCCCTTGGGGCGTAACGAGAGAGATGGTTGAACTCACGACCATAAGTGCGGAGGTCCATCCGTCCCTGTTGCAAATCCAGGAACTCCCTCCTCTTCAAGTCCATGATCGGCTGGGGAATGTACTCCGCACGGAAGGCAGTGCGAAATCAGCCCAGGTGAAGACATGGTTGGCTGGAAACAAAGCCACATGGCTTTCCCACCAACAGCCAGCAGCACCAACCAAGAGATAGGTGGCAAAGTTGACTTGCTCAGCCAGGGACATGAGCGCGGAGAACTTGCGCTCCAAGCACGAAGCCAATCATCAGCTTCCAGTGGCTCCTTAGCATCAGCAAAGTGGGTGGCTGCGAGCGCAGGAACTCAGTGAGAGTGTTGCACTCGTTCCTCCGTGCATTCTGCTGCACCAACTGCTCAAGCAAGCGCTCATTGCGCCCACGGTTCTCCTCAATGGCCATCAAGACCTCAGCCATCGAGGGTGGTGGCGGCAGATCATCCTCATCATTGTGGTTACCGCGACCACCACGGCCTCCACGGCCTCCTCGAGCCATTCTGGAGATTTGACAATGACACGTTAGTATCTTTCTCCGAATGGTCGAACAATAGCATTAGCGTCTACACAAGTACACAGACTAGGGACGATAATACTTTGCGAGAAGGAAACAACAAGATAGAACTTGGGTCAAAGATCAGCATCATGTGCTACTAGTGAGAGTTAAGAAATCACAACTTAACACACTCTAGTTGACACAATCCGGGACCTTATGTTCAAGTCCGTGGGTTAAAACCCAAAGAATCAAATGATTGACTCGGTAGTAACACATCTGAGTTGATTTGGGATTGCAACGCAGCGGGAGCAACGTGACACATAACACTAAAGGTCGAACCCACCCCGTTTCTAATCATTTTGAAGTAACAGACGAGAGTAAAACCTTTAATCAAATCGAGGTAAGATTGCTCCGAGATTAGAGGGTAACCAGATAAGGAGTAAAAAGAATCCTAAGATGGTTTTCACAACTCATTTTTAGGTTAAAAATATTTTCACAAACACTAGACTCAACATCGACCAGTAGAAGGGTTTCCTACAGGCAGTACTGCTCTGATACCAACTTGTGGCGCCCCGACCCGACTGTTATACAGTGATGCTGTGTGTCACCGGTTAAGCGATACAACCGGAGGTTACGGGTTTACCAATCCCCGGCCAAAACCTTTGGCAGGCGTTGCTCGGAATGGATCATCGGCAACGCAACACCCCGATTGATGCCTTAACACAGGCACAACCCTCAATGCATAATAGAGAGATCAAGACTTGTGGAACAACTGGCACATCACAGACTCTACGACACAAATCATATAGTTCAACTCTTATAATAGAGAAAGATAGCAAATGACAACCAGAGGTCACAGACCCAACATTACAACAAGCGGAAGCAAATTAGGTTGTTCTAAACAACAAGATCCAAATATGGCCTAAGAGGCCTACAGATAAACATCACAGCGCCAGCTGTTCCGGGATGTCCCAAGCTGCCACCTGGGAACCCCAGACTACTCGTCGACGTCCACAAAGAACCCACCTTCGAGGTCGGTGAAGTCCTCCTCTGAAACAAAACAAACGACGTTGAGTTCGACGAACTCGCAAGATTATATAGAGCTTTAGCTCGATGAGGCTTTCAAAGTTTATGGCTGTTTTGCATAAAGCTGATTTTATTTATGAAAACATAACTCAATGGCATCGACTATTCAGATATTTTCAAAAGGGTAAGAAGTAACTCTTTCTTTCATCACCTTTCATCAACAACCACATCAACCACTGTACCTGTTCATCAAAGGCACCTCCCCGAATCACCCTCGAGGAAGCTCACCTTGCAATCTTGAGTGGTACCTCTAGTACCCAGTTTTTAATCATTCCGTTAAAGTTATTCTATGATCTTATCGTCCTTTCCCAAGTTGTCCTTAACCGTGGACACGGCTTTTCGAAAAGATTTACCCTGCAGGGGTGTACAATGTTTGCCACGCGTACCGTCCGGCCCATTACCTGCGCATTAGCTCTCTTCCTTGGAAAGCCGGCTGGGTGGGAGCGGTGTCGACTTCTCCCTCGTTAAGGACTTTCCAGGATCATCAGTGGCGGTAGGACTGCCAGGATCACAACACCCGCCCCACGGCCACTCATTTTCCTAACACCACCATCCTCATCCAGTTCATACCACCATCATCACGCACGCGCAAATGGAAGCCCGAACTAGAGGACCCTGGCTAGCCCCGCTCGAGTTATTTAGTCTATGAGGGTTCCTGCACTGCGATGCATAGGCCTCACGCATGGTTGCACGCTCAGTCTTGGTTCGGGAGGTAAAGAACTCGCACCTAGGCGGCGAGAACGAGACAAAACACCACAACCACAGTGGCCTCTCATCCCCACCTTTAGCATCTTATTACCTGTTACCACAATTTCTCCACCATCATCTGAACATTCACACCTGTTTCCAACATGAAGTATCCATCGACGGCTAAGCATTTCACTAAGCATGGCTAAGCATCAACATAGCATAGTTAAGTATTCAGGCCAACAATACAAACCTATGGATAATAGGAGGGGAAACAGGTATTGGCATCGGAAACTTAATGCAACTATAGGATACTCTACTCCAATAAAATTGACATTTGGAACCGCATGCAATATTATAGTGGAGAAAATATTTGCGGAAACATAGGATAAGATATGCTCAGAGGGGGGATTACGCTTGCCTTGTTGATACGGCTGGTAGTACGGATCGTCACGAGACGGGGGTGGCACTTCACCTCCTTGATCTACCGATGCACGAACAACACCGGAAGAACAATCAATCACCACACAAGCTTTAACAAAATGCAATGCGCAAACACATGATGACATGACATTTTAAAATGCACCCTAGAAGCTTTGAGCATGATCAACAAGTTAAATGGGGTCCCCGTTATACTTATTGCATTATCTGGAGGAAACCCCATATTTAAACTTAATGATTCGAATCACTACTAGAGCACATTATTGTAAGTGTGATCAATTATGCATGATGATGATGATTCTAGGTGATTCATATTTTTCTGAACATTTTGGTATATCGAACACAATTTTCTGAGGCCCCGATCAAAAGTTATTGATTTTCTAAATCCTCTTTTTAATTATTTACTTTCGATTATAATAATTCCAACGATAAATATTTTAATTACTCGACTCGAGAGGGAGCGATGAAACAAGAAGGAATCATCGAGTCGCTGTCCCTACGTCGCGGGGGAGGAGCGGGGAACATGCGCAAAAGGGAGGGGAAAATGAAAAAAAGAACCCCTAAAAAAAACAGTATACCCGGCCTCCAGCCCGGTCTGGGCCGGCTGGCAGGCCGGCCTGCTAACAGAGGCCACCGGCCCTCCCGGTCTGGGCTGGCCACGAGGCCGGGCCTGCCACAGAGGCAACCAGCCTCCAGGCCGGTTTGGGCTGGGCCCAAGGCCGGCTAGTGGCCCGAGAGCATCAGCCCTCTACCCAGCCTAGGCCGGTTCCACGCTGGGCAGTGCGCGACGACGACGGCGACGTGCTGGAAGCGCACGGGCACGGCGAGGCTACGGCCAGATGGAAGCAAGGGAGAGGGGAAGTGCGCAGCGCACTGGGTGCTCACCACGACGCGTTGAGGTGGTCGGCGACGCGGTGGTGCAACGGCGACGACGAATCCGTCCGCGCGGAGCTGCGTCGGGGGCGGGGAAGAAGTGGGACGGCGGCGGCGATTGCGGGCGTCTCCGGCCGATTTCTTCCACGAGGAGGATCAGCACGACGAGGCGGTGCACGTGGTGTGGCGCGATTTGTCGGGACGGGCTCAAATGGCGGCGACGACCTTGGCGGTGGCGGCAGCCATGGCGGCTCGGGGGGAAGAGGAAAAGGAGTAGGGGGGGGAGGGAGCGCGTGGGGGCTGGTGAGTGAGCAGTGCTCCCGTGGAGCTTCCTCTCCGTGCTGTGCAGGGCAGAGGAGGAGGGCCCGGCGCGGCGTCGAGGTGGTGCTGGTCCGGCGGGATCGACGACTTCGGTCACTACAGGAGGAAGAAAAGGGATTTTACAGAAAGGTCCCTGGAAACTGTAAGGGTATCACCGATTGGTCCTTTTTCAGTACTGGATAAAAATTACAGTACTGTTTTTTGAAGTAAATGGGCAACTTGAACACTTCCAAAAATTTGGCCAATTTTTGGGAACCTCCTTGCACCTTGGGCCAACACTCAGAAGAATTACAAAGCATTTGGAGTCCATTTGCTTGGGGAATAGAATAAGAAGTTGCTATAGGCAAATTTTGAGAAATTCCAAATAATATTCTTTTAGAATTTTGAAGCAAGTCAAAATATGGATTTCAACTCTTGGAACTTCCTTGACAAATATGAGATGTCAAAGTATTTTATTTTGCAACTTTGAATGCTTTCATTGCTGGGTAGAATTGTTTGAGCAAGTTTGGCATTTTAGTTTTCCAACTTTTGACAAACCAATTTGGTGTGTTGTTTAGCAATTTAAATGGATGCAATGTTACATGCATGCCATGATGCAAATGAGGACACAAAAGTGAAAATTTGGTACACAAATTTAGGTTCACAACTTCGGCTGTTACAGTTTAACATGGATTAGTTAGTTCTATGGACACTCATGCATGCATCTAGATGGTCAACTTTCTCCCTTTTGCTAGCCCAAAAATTCCAACAAGCAAAAACTGTTTCCAACACCTTCAACCAAAGCTATTCCAGTGAGTCCACCATATCTACCTATTGGCTTTCTGCTATTCCGAGTATGTTCATCATGATATTTGTGTTATCTATACCTCTGAATGAAAATGTTTATGTTATTGATTGCCATGAGAAAAATTGGTTATATAGCTCTCACGAACTTGATGCACATTTTACTATCATTGCAATAAATAAAACATGACCCATTGTGATTAAGATTATGAGCTCTGCTTGATAATGTTTGAGGTTGGGAGTTAGCCCATATGTGCTGTCACATGCAAAGCTTTCAACATGCTCCTTCATCTCATTTAGTTGATATCATGTACTTTTGTTTATGTATGCCTATCATGGTGAAATGAGGTGAAATGAAGTAGTTCAAATGAGTTTGTATAAATGGTTAGAGAGACGCCTGGGCCGCTAATCTAAGCCATGCATCATTCATAGTGGAAATTTACTTACATACTATGGTGAACCTTCTGTGATACACCTTGCAATAAAAAACTATTCCAAATGGTAAATAAAAAGGTGTTGAGATTGTTCATTTGTTTGTTTGTCTTGTCATTTTGATATGGGCTTGTTCCATATCATGGACAAGAGTACCCCAGTTGACGCTCTTGATGATACTATTATTACTACAATGATAGATAACTTGAACTTGCTTTGTTTCCTAAGTTGAGTAATCATTGGTGTAGGTACTTGTATTCAAGAGGCATGAGACATCCAACCTTTACTTTGTTAAGCACACTACTCATATTTGCTTTCACTTTAACCTTAATCATTCAAGATGCTATGATAGGGCAATGAGAGCTGACACCAATGAATACCTTATTGCAATCATTAACTTAAGTAGAAAAGTTTGGAAGTTGGATGAAACCTATGCATGCTTTACCTCTACTCACATATACATCTTCCAAAGTGTACACCTATCATATTCAATTTCATCTACACTCTATGACCATTGTAAGGATGTTCTACTTATCATTATGCATACATGTTCCATATTACTTCTACTATGTTACACTTTGTGAACTATCAATGAACATCCTTGCCTTGAATACTTGATATCACTTCATAAACTATTTGCATATTGCTACTCCTTTGAAGATGAATACATTGACTATAGTAGCAATAGTAATCATCTTTGATATCCATTTTAAGTATTAAATTGCAAAGTCCATGTTAGTTTTATCATCTTCATACACGAGGACGAGCATGGATTAAGCTGGGATGTTATGCATGTAAAATCATACATGAACTTTGCACTTTAATTGCTTATATTCCAATCATATTTGCATCATATAAGGGTTATATCAATGTTTTATCATGATTTGGAAATCTTAATGATTTTCCTATTTTTATGGAATTACCCTCGCAGGCAAAAAACCCCGTTTTCTTATTTTAATGTTTCAGGACCCAAACGTCAAAAACACCTGGAAATTTACGGCGTCAATATTTGGAAGGAAGAAGGACTACGGAAAAAGGGAGCAAGCAAACGGAGGCCCGAGGCCAAATGAGCATGGCCCACGCGCCAGGTACTGTGGCCGCGTGGACCCACCCGTTCAGCCCTCGTGGCTCCGTTGCCGTCGATCTTCGCTCCACCGCCTTCGTCTTGACCTAAAAACGCCTATAAAAAAGGTCCCCCGTCGTTCTCTGGAAGAGCGCCGCACAACACAGAAACACCGAAACGAAGATCAGGAGCTGCAGATTGAGGGGAAAACTCCGGCGGGGCGCTGCCGGCGTGGTCTCCACCTTCTCCATCGACTTCTCCCCCGTCTCCATGATGAAGAGGGAGTAGTCCAACTCTGACTATGGGTTTGGGAAGTAACTTATGTATATCCCCTCTTGAGCTTCACTAATTAGTACCGTATGAGCTACTGAACATGATTACGGTCACCGTTTAATACCTTTGTGGTGGATCTTTATGAGTTAATATATGTTTGAGATTGCAATGTTTGTTTCAGTTATGAGTATAGATGCATATTATGATCCCGTTCTTGTCTACTTGTTTTGATCAAGCATGTTTATGAGAGCGTGTGTGGGGGAACGTGTGCATTAGTTGGAGTAACGGGGGTGGCTAGTGCAGTGAACGTGAGAGAAAGTTCTGCGATCCACTTTGGTATCTTTACCTTACTTTGTTACCTCACTAGGATAAAATAAAATACCATGCACCGGATGTGGTGTGACCATTGCCACTACTCCATGACTAGATCTAGCATGTTTCTTATTTCACTTCATGTCATGATACTTAATTGCTATACTCTGAGTTATCTTAATTACTAAGGTGTTATGATTTTCGCATCTTGGTGAGTATAAGAGAGGTTAATAACCCAAAAGATCTCTATGTTAGGACGTGATGCTCATATATCTAAGTAACTTGTTATCAAACCCTGTGTTGCAATCTCATATGTTAACATTTTGTGTTCCATTGTCCACCACATCATTAAAGAGAGTGCATTTGTGAAACCATGAACCCCAGTCCATTTTTAATCATAAGAACACCTTTCCAACACCATATACCACTTTCTATTTTCAGCCATCATTAAATCCGAAAATACAAAAATACTTTTCATCTGTATACATCATTCAAAAACCCAAAAATATCATTTATCATTGCAACCACCATCATTGCATATTTAATTTCTTGTTTGCATGCATAACTATCCTGATATCATCTACACCTTGTGCTTGACAACCACAGTGAGGTTAGGACCAAAACATCTAACCTTGTTTTGTAGGTAACCAAAAAAGGATAAGAAGATAAATCTAACCACTTCAATTCCCCAGAGTTCGATATTAAACCCTCGAGTCACCTCGTGGGGAAAACTGTCTTCCCACTTTACTATACACTCTGCACTTGGAGTCTCAAACCTAAATCCGTTATTTGCAGGCATCAAGACTTGCTCTTCGTTCGGATCATCAAACCCTCGAGTCACCCCTCGTGGGAAAACTGTCTTCCACTACTACATACACTCTGCACTTGGAGTCTCAACCTAACCCATTTACTTTTCACACTGGTAACTTCGTGAAGGCCATCAAGACATTTTCTGGCGCCGTTGCCGGGAACCATAGCTGAAAGGTTTATCCAAGGATCACTCACATCAAGTCAACTTCATCACCAGCTTGTGTAACAACCTAAGCTTGGGGAGGTTGCACCTACGTGAGCATCATCTTATCCATCTTTACCTACAACCATTTTATTTTGTTTTGTTCTGTCTTGCATATCATCTTTATATTTCGGTTGCATATTTATATCAGTTTTGCATTTTGTGTTGCATTTGTTATTTCGAGTTGCATTAGTGTCATTTTACTTTCAGTTTTGCATAAAAAATTAAAAACACAGAAAAACTTGTTAAAATGGGAGACAGAACTAAATTGTGTGACTACACAAACACTCCTAATGATCAATTTATTGCTAAGCCTATCACCACACCTGAGATAACTGCTGAGAGCTATGAAGTTAGTCCTAGTTTGTTAACTTGATAACTAGGGAACAATTTGGTGGTAGTGCTGTTGAGGATGCCTCTATGCATCTTCATGATTTTATTGAAATCTGTGACATGCAAAAGTTTAAAAATGTTGAAAGTATGTCTTAAAACTGAAGTTATTTCCTTTTCTCACTTAGAGGAAAAGCTAAAGAGTGGCTGCATTCATTACCTACTGGTAGTATTAATTCTTGGATGATTTAAAAGAACTTTCATTAAGAAATATTATCCCCCTGTTAAAATACTGCAAAATAGAAACAATAACCTCACTTTTAGGCAAAATGAAAATGAACATGTTGCCATGCTTGGGATAGGATTAAACTCATGCTTAGAACTTGTCCATCACATGGGGTTAATGAATGGACCATTTTACACTCTTTTTACAATGGTCTAAATTACATGTCCTAGAAATATACTTGATTCAGCTGCTGGAGGTGCTTTTATGGGAAAAACATTTTAGAACTAAGAATATTTTGGAAAGTATCTTGCAAAATTATAGTCCAATGGCATACTGATAGAGCACCTAGTTCATCTAAGAAAGTGAACTCTATAAAAGAAACAAATGATTGTAATCTAAAATGGACACCATTCTTGCTTTTATTAATAAACAAAAATTTGAAAATATGCCTTTGCAAGAACTAGTTGGTAATAATACTGAAAATGTTGAGTCAACTTCATTAGGAACTATGGTAATAATGGGTATGGTAACAATAATATAACTCTATAATAAACGCCCATAGTTCCAACAACCGTCCTTTAGTGCCATTCCTAATGCTATGATAAATGAAGCCTATGTCATCAAGCAATGATAATTTCGAAGCAAATAAAATTCTTATTGAACAAGTTGCTAGTCATAATACCATGATACAAAGATTGAATAAATCTGTTGCTTCTATTAGTTCTGATATTAGAGGTTTACAACTCCAAGCTGCAGGACTAACAAAGCCTTGTCAAAACTAGCTGATAATAAAGCCACTTTATTGATAAGTCTGCAGGGAAACCACAAGCACCACCCAGGTTGGGATGAATTCTATTAATATTGCTGAAAGTGTCCCTTCTACTTTGGAGGAACTCTTAAGAACTGCTTGAATATCCTGAATATTTGTTGCCATTTATGTCTCAACTTGTTGGTTTAAAGGAAGAAGTTAATGAAACTAAAAATGATGAATCTCTTGTTAGTCGAGCTAGAAAGAAAAGTTGAGGAAGTTAAAATGCTTAGTGAAGTTAAGGAACCATTTGTTGATTTAGAGAAGTGTAGCTTGCATGAATTATTTCTATCTTACAAAATTTGCAAGTGATCCTTCTGTTAATATTAACCAGGCTGGTTTTGGTTCCTAATATTGGCTAATCATGTCTTAAAAGAAAAGATTGCTAGGTACAATCAAGAAGCTATGATACCACCTAAACTTGGGTAATCTGGATCCCTAAGGTACTATAACCATTGGAAAAGAGACACACCATGCCATTTTATCTAGGATCTAGTGTCTCTATATTATCTAAAAACTATATGAAGTCCTTGAACTTAAAAATATTGAGAAATGCTCTATTGAACTTGCACTTGGTGATGATTCCATTAGACATGCTCTAGGAAAGTAAGTGATGTTATGGTAGAGTTACACATGACTTTTGTGCCTGTTGATTTTCTAATCATGGACAAGGGGAATAAAACCTCTATCCTATTATTTTGGGAAGACCTTTTCTTCGTACTACAGGTGCCATTATTGATTCAAAGGAAGGGAATGTGAAGTTTCAGTTTCCACACAAGAAGAGCATGGAACACTTCCCAAGGAAGAGGGACACACCAAGGTTCAAGCTGCCTCATGAGCTACGTCCCCTTTGATTATCAAGTAAGTAAGCCTAGCTATAATGGCATATAAAGAAAGCGCTTTACGGGAGGCAAATCGTTGTTTTGTTTGAGATTTCTTTGAGTCCTCTTGCTGTAACAAGAAAGTTGTTTGTTATTTTGTTTCTGGATTTTGATAAAGAACCAAGTTTTACCTATTTTGGTTTGAAAAGTTGCTATTCATTTTCGGAGAGTTTTCTGCCTGCACGAAGTCTGTTCACGGTTTGATTTTTCATTTTTTATCTGTAACTCCGATTGAGCTTTAATTGAACCTAGCTTCAGCTTTTTCATCCTCGCACACGTGATTGTTTGCAGATTTTTCTGACGAGTTTAAGTAGGGTAGAAAAATGCGTTTTGCTGCTGCTGTTTTTCTGGACAGATTCTGTCTTGATATTGTTTGATGCATTCTTTGAGCTTTTTGCTTGAATCTTTTTGATTCAATTGAGTTTATGAGTAGCATACAACATTATATACTCTCTGGACATTCATATGAATTTTTGCCTAAGGATTTTATACAGCAAGGAACCTATTTGTTTATCACTACTAATATCATCCCACAGAAAAGAAATGGAGAAACGGTGTTTTGAAGTTTTTTCACAGGGATTAGAGGAGCTGCACCAAGAGCTATCAAAGGATGGTGAAGACCATAAGCTTGGTATGTCAAGACACCCCACTAGACCAACACACTCTCGGTTTGCACACGTCTAACTTCTGTTTTTCGATCAAAGCTCTTTATCGTATAAACTTGGAGCGTCTGTTTTTTTTTTGCTTTTATTATTTCGGTTTGTTAATAAGACCACCACTATCATTTATATATGAGAGAGCTACTGGAAGTTTGGGTTGAATTATGTTGGATGCTATTAAATATATTGGGATAGGGATGTTTGAGTTGATTTTAAAAGATACATATAGTTGCATAATTCATGTGCTTTGAATGAATGTTAATTTGCAAGTGTGTTGTCAAGAGCTATCTTTTACCATGTTTAGATGTTGAATTTTAACTTTACTTGGTTTAACATGGATTGATTAGTTCTATGGACACTTATGCATGCATTTAGATGGTCAACTTTCTCCCTATTGCTAGCCCAAAAATTACAACAAGTAAAAAACTTGTTTCCCAACACCTTCAACCAAAGTTTTCCAGTGAGTCTACCATATCTACCTATTAGCTTTATGCTATTCCAAGTATGATTATCATGTTATATTGTGTTATCTACATTTCTGAATTTAAATACTTATGTTATTGATTGTCATGGGAAAAATTGGTTAAAAGCTCTCACGAACTTGATGCACATTTACTTTTATTGCATTTAATAAGCATGAACCATTGTGATTAAAATTATGAAGTTGTGGGCTTGTGATGTCTACGCACGCTTCTATTCTTGTAGACAGTGTTGGGCCTCCAAGTGCAGAGGTTTGTAGAACAGCAGCAAGTTTCCCTTAAGTGAATCACCCAAGGTTTATCGAACTCAGGGAGGTAGAGGTCAAAGATATCCCTCTCAAGCATGGGGACGCAGCGTCCCGGCAGCCTGGCGCTTGCCCGGGCTTCGCTCCCGCTGGCCTCGTATGCAAGAGGTAAATTAGCGATCAAATCACGTCTTGTCAGGGCAAAATTCCTTGCGTACTGGGCCATGGTTTGGGCGTTGGGCCGTTCCACATTTAGCCTTTGCGTCTTAGGGAAAAAGAGGTCGCAGCGAATCGTTTGACCCAAAAAAAGGCAACGACCAGCAGACTTTTTTTTCGAATCAACGACCAGCAATCGAATCGCTTGATTGACACATTCCCCGTTCCGCAATCTAGCTAGACTCCAGAAACTAAATCCTCGTTCGTCCGGCCTGACGTGCCGTGAATATTTTTTGGGATAGAGAGAGTTTTATTGATTACTGATCAGGGATTTACAGACACAGCAGTTCAAAGATCATCGATAGCGTTCAAGAAACCACTCCGAGTCAACTCTAGAACTTTGAGCCAGTTTTGCTAGTTCACGAGCAGCCGTATTACAAGATCTCCCTACTTTGTAAAAGACCATTGGTTTCATCTCCCTACTTTGTGCACTTGCACATTCACGGAGTCACCATTGCCTATCCGCACCAAGTTATTCCTTTTTCAACAGCTCCAAGCCATGCATAATTCCCTTCCAAGACGATGAAGACTCAGAGGGCACCCGTATAGGGTAGTGCTTGGCCTTGATACATTGCGCATAAACTATCCGGAAAGGTGCCCAATCTTCCGACGAGTCAACTAATTTTTGTTCAAACAACTCATATCCTGAAACCAAGTCCACCGAAAGTCTTGGGACACGTCAGTTTCTCCCAAGCTATCCAGTGTACTTTCCTCGTGTTTCTCATCACCGACCAAAAATCTCTAACCATTTCATATAATCTTCACAATATTGTGTCGATATTTTGAATACGCCTATCACATAAGTTGGTATTACCTGTGCGACACTTTTGATCAACGTATCAAATTTAGGTTAGATCGTCGCAGTTTCATTAGTATTTGAATGTGTTTGCGAGCGTGTAATGTATATTACATCTGTGTTTCTGCGTTAAATTATTTTAAGCACATTTTTTGCTCCATATTGCCTACATTTGTCCGAGAAACTTTTAGCTGCACTGTGGCGCCCCAGGCTTCGAAAAATTTCTGGGTCCACCACTGCTCTCAAGCAACCATGCAATTAAGATACAAGAAGTCTCTTGTGTCCCCAACACACCCAATACACTTGTCAGGTGTATAGGTGCACTAGTTCGGCGAAGAGATAATGAAATACAATAATATGGATGATTATAAGTGGTAATGCAATCTGAAATAAAATGGCAGAGCAAACATATAGCAGAACGGTTGTAAACGTGTTTCAATGCTTAGAAACAAGGCCTGGGATCATACTTTCACTAGAGGACACTCTCAACAATAATAATATAATTGAATACATAGATATTTCCTCTTCGCTATGCAACTCTGAGTTTTTCTCTCGTTGGAAAACGACACCAATCCACTGCGTATGGCTATAACAGCACACCCTTAAAGTCGCATTCCACATCTAGGAACCCCACACATTCAACTTGAGCGCCCTAAATAGTACTAACAAACGCCGCAATTTCATAGAGACATCCAACGCAAATAATAACTTATATAAGTGATTCCTGTTATCTTTAGACTAAGAGCCACACACGGGGCGCACACTTGTCAACTTCGCACCGTGGACAAAGGTGACTCCGGAGATTACATTAATAAAACCACTGAGTAGCATATAAGATAATGAAGAGTAACATCTATGGATTCAACTAGATTACAAAGCTCATGATCACATAAAGATCACACCATGGGAAGAGAGATAAACCACATAGCTAACCGGTACGAGCCCTCAGCCCCGATGAAGAACTACTCCCTCATCATGGAGGCAGCAACGCGATGAGATGGCAGTGGCGTCGATGGAGATGGCTCCGGGGGCAAATTCCCCGTCCCGGCAAAGTGCCGAAACAGAGACTTCTGTCCCCCCGAATTAGGGTTTCGGATGGCGGCGGAGCTCTGGAACTTTTCTGGGGAAATCGTCGATTCTCTTCTGTGAGTTTTAGGTCACGGGCAATATATAGTCCAAAGGGCGTCGCGAGGCGGTGCACGAGGAGACGACACCACCCCTGGGGGTGCCAAGGCCCAACCGCGCCCGGGTGCGTGTGGGGGGCTGTGGGCCTCCCCTGGACCTTGTCCTTCTGGCTCCCGGAGTCTTCTGGCGAAATAGAATTTCTGTAATTGTTTCAGATTTTTCTGGCACTTTCAATTTTGGACCTTTTCCTCCAATGCACAGACATAATAAACAGAAACTGGCACTGTGGCACTTGATAATAGGTTAGTCCAATAAATTCATAATATGATATAAAGTGCATATAAAACATGTGGCAATTGATATAAAACATGCATGGAATATCTAATAATAGATACGTTTGAGACGTATCAGCATCCCCAAGCTTAGTTCCTACTCGTCCTCGAGTAGGTAAACGATAAAAACAAAAATTTTTGAGGTGACATGCTACCATCAATAGTCTTGATCATATAATATTGCAAGGCACATGTAAATGAATGAAGTGATCCAAGTCAATGGTCTTAAATTTGCTACCAAATAGATAATGAGTAAACAATGAATCACACAAGCTAAACATTTCATGAATAGTACTTTGGAGACAAGCATAAACAGTTTGCATAAGTGTTAAACTCATAAAGCAATAGTCTCTAATAAAAGGTATTCAATCAACACAAAGGAAGAATTAAGTTTCAGCATTTGCTTCAACTTTCAACATATTTACTCATGGATATCGTCAACACAAAGTAGTATAACAAGTCCAATACGTAGCATATAGCGCATTTGTAACAAAGTGACACTAGTGTTTGCTTGTGGAAGACAGAAAGAATAGGAAAACTGACCTCAACATAAAAGTAAGAAAGGCCCTTCGCAGAGGGAAGCAGGATTAAGTCATGGCTATGAGCTTTTAGGTTTTTGAAAGCATATAGAGATTGCATAAAATATTGATACTCCTCCCAACCTTACTACACAAGCCATGCTAACCGAATCCTCGGGTACCTTCCATCAATCACATACCATGGAGGAGTATCTATTTTTGAGAGGTGTTTTGTTAATTTGCAACGAATGGTAGCGGGTGAGAACAGTATTCTACCTGTCAAACAGACTTTTAAGAGCGGTGTAACAGCCCACTTTTGGTAATACAAATTTGTAAACCAATTTCCACTTTTGTGTTCTTTGCATCATGGCATCCATGCATAATCATGATTAATATGTTTTGACACAACTTTGGAGTTGTAATGTTGTTGAGTGTGAAACAAAAGGTTTACAAATTTCTATTCATATTTGTCAAGGAAGTTCCAAGTGTTCAAATAATATTCTTGCTTGTTCAAAACTTCTAAATAGTACTAATAATTGGAATTTGAGCAAAATGCCTTTTGTAAACCCTATGAAAAAATGTTGTCCAAACTATTTTATTTTGAGATACCAAAAATTGTGGAGCTACTACAGGTTAAGGGGAGCCTCCCCAGATTTATTTCATAATTTTTGGAAGTGTCTAACTGCTTCCATTAAATCCCTAAACTGCTTTTAGTTTTAAAAGAAAAACCTAAAAGGACCCACCGTGGTGAATTCAAAAGTACCAGGGGTTTTCTGGAAAACTGTCATCTCTCTCTCTCTCTCTCACCCACGCGCACTGGCGCCATGGCGCCGTGTCGCGCTCGCTGCACACACGCCTCACCCGGGGCCCCCTCCTCTGCCTCCACTTGCAAGGAGAGAGGAAACCAGCCGCACTGCTCACCTCAACCCCTCCCGAGTTATTTCCTCTCCTTCTTCCTCTCACCCTCTCTCCTCCCCATGGCCATGGCCGAGCCCGCCATTGCCGAGCACGCGTCGTCGATTGAAGCGCCCCCGAGCAAATTCAAGACCACCACAAGCTCCGCCTCGTCCCCTTCTTCATCCTCACCGAGGGAATCGAGCAAGGAAGCACCCATTGCCGTGGATTTGATTTCTCCTTCCACGAGCTCCGCCGCCTTCCGAGCACGATTCCGGCCATCTCCGTCCATCTCCTTCCCTCTCGAGCTCACAAACAAGTTCAAGGTGAGGAAACGCACCTCCTAGCCACCCCCCCCTTTTTCCTCCTCTGCTCATTGTTGCGATTTGAGCCTTAGCCCCAAGGTTCCAGCCGTAACTGCAGTCTCAGACCGGAAACTCCGGCCCTAAGACCGGAGACTCCGGACGTGTAGACCGAAACTCCGGGCATACTCCGGGGTCACTCCGCACTTGATACGTAGCATCCGCCGAGTTCATGTTTCCCCTTGGGCCGGAAACTCCGACACCTAGACCGGATACCCGGACCCCACCCACGAAACTCCGGACCTACTCCGACCCCTATCCAGGAGTGCCGCCGAAGGTTCCAAACTCTGTGGACCGGAGACTCCGGCCCCTGAGCCCCTCCGGACCGGAAACTCCGGCCTGGCCAGAAACCTGCAACTCCTTTTTCTTCGGCTTTTGTTTCAATGCACGTTGTAATTTAAGCTTTATGTTTAAATCAACCAAACCTGCATCTTCACATGTCATGAACATTCATATGCAAGTTAACAAATAGTGTTCATCTATTCCAATCACAAGTAAAGATGCTACTTTATCCAACTCCACGGTGTATTCGAGATGCGCCCTCTAAGCATCCGAACCCCGTTTGAATTGAATAGTTGAATCATCCTCGTCTCGGGGATTAAAAGGACATGACAACATTTCGTTTGCGCATTGCAATTGTTAGACATGTGTGGTGATTGATTGTTTCTTTCCCGTGTTTTGTGCTCCGATAGATCAAGCAGACGGGGTTCCCCCTCAATACCCCGCCGAGCCGTACTATCAGCACTTCGAGCAAGGCAAGCGTAATCCCCCTGTGAGCAATCTTATCCTATTTTCCGCAAATATTTTCTCCACTAAAATATTGCATGCGGTTCCAAATGTCATTTACTTGATTAGAGTAACCTATAGTTGCATTAAGTTTTCCGATGCCATGACTGTTCCCCTCCTATTTAACCATAGGAATGTATTGTTGGCCCGAGATATCTACTATGCTATGTTGATGCTTAGCCATGCTTAGTAATTGCATAGTTTACGGTGTTACTTCGTGTTGGAAACAGGTGAATAGATGTGGATGATGTGGAGAAATTGTGGTAACGATAATAAAATGCTTAAAGGTGGGGATGAGAGGCCACATGGGACGTGGTGGGTTGTCTCGTTCTCGCCGCCTTGATGTGAGATCTCGCCTACGAGCCAAGTTGAGCGTGCAAACCATGCGGGGAAATGGAGCCCTCGACGACCGACTAACTTGGGCGTGACTACCAAGGTCCTCTATTTGAGCTTCCATTTGCGCGTGCGTTGAGATGGTGGCCAAGACTGAGATGAGGAAGGTGTGTTTAGGAAAATGAGTGGCCACGGGCAGTGTTTGTGATCCGCGCTCCCGTCCTCACTGATGATCCTGGTTAGTCCTCAACAAGGTAAATTGTAAACCGTTCCCACCCCACCGGCTTTCCCCGAAGAGAGCTACGTGTAGGCCATGAGCCGGACGTACGTATGGATAGAACTGGGAGGTCCCTCGGGAACCTGGCGACTTTCACATTGTACACCCCTGCAGGGATAAATCTTTTCGAAAAGCCGTGTCCGCGGTTATGGACGACTTGGGAATGGACGATGATCATAGAATAAACTGGAACGGAATGATTAAAATTTGAGTACTTAGGTACTACTAATAACCAAGGTTGTCTTCCTCGAGGGTGATTCGGGAGGTGCCTAGTAGATAGTTTGATAGAATGGTGATAGGTTATGATGGAAATGGTTACAAGAAAAGAGTTACTTCTTACCCCTTTTCAAAATATCTGAATAGTCGATGCCATGAGTTATGTTTTTTAAATAAAATCAGCTTTATGCAAAACAGCCATAAAACCTTGAAAGCCTCATCGAGCTAATTAGCTCTATAATCTTGCGAGTTCGTCGAACTCAACGTCGTTTGTTTTTTTCAGAGGAGGATTCACCGACCTCGAAGGTGGGTTCTTTGTGGACGTCGACGAGTAGTCTGGGTTCCCAGGTGGCAGCTTGGGACATCCCGGAACAGCTGGCGCTGGATGTTTATCTGTAGGCCTCTTAGGCCATAATTTATCTTGTTGTTTAGAACAACCTATTTGCTTCCGCTTGTTGTAATGTTGGGTCTGTGACCTCTGGTTGTCATTTGCTATCTTTCTCTATTATAAGAGTTGAACTATAATGATTTGTGTCGTAGAGTCATGTGCCAGTTGTTCCACAAGTCTTGATCTCTCTATTATGCTTTGATAGTGTGTCTGGTGGTATCGGATAACCGGAGACACAGTATCACTGTATAAGTCGGGTCGGGCGCCACAAGTTGGTATCAGAGCAGTACTGCCTGTAGGAAACCCTTCTACTGGTCGATGTTGAGTCTAGTGTTTGTGAAAATATTTTTAACCTAAAAATGAGTTGTGAAAACCATCTTAGGATTCTTTTTACTCCTTATCTGGTTACCCTCTAATCTCGGAGCAATCTTACCTCGATTTGAGTTTAAAGGTTTTACTCCTCGTCTGTTACTTCAAAATGATTAGAAACGGGGGGTTCGACCTTTAGTGTTATGTGTCACGTTGCTCCCGCTGCGTTGTAATCCAAATCAATCAGATGTTCAGATGTTCTACCGAAGTTAATCTTTGATCCTTTCTTTGGGTTTTAACCCACGGACTTGAACATAAGGTCCCGGATTGTGTCAACTAGAGTGTGTTAAGTTGTGATTTCTTAACTCTCACTAGTAGCACATGATGCTGATCTTTGACCCAAGTTCTATCTTGTTGTTTTCCTTCTCACAAAGTATCGTCCCTAGTCTGTGTACTTGTGTAGACGCTAATGCTATTGTTCGACCATTCGGAGAAAGATACTAACCGTGTCATTGTCAAATCTCCAGAATGGCTCGAGGAGGCCGTGGAGGCCGCGGTGGTCGCGGTAACCACAATGATGAGAGGATGATCTGCCGCCACCACCCTCGATGGCTGAGGTCTTGATGGCCATTGAGGAGAACCGTGGGCGCAATGAGCGCTTGCTTGAGCAGTTGGTGCAGCAGAATGCACGGAGGAACGAGTGCAACACTCTCACTGAGTTCCTGCGCTCGCAGCCACCCACTTTGCTGATGCTAAGGAGCCACTGGAAGCTGATGATTGGCTTCGTGCTTTGGAGCGCAAGTTCTCCGCGCTGCATGTCCCATGGCGAGCAAGTCAACTTTGCCACCTACCTCTGGTTGGTGCTGCTGGCTGTTGGTGGGAGAGCCATGTGGCTTTGTTTCCAGCCAACCATGTCTTCACCTGGGCTGATTTCGCACTGCCTTCCGTGCGGAGTACATTCCCCAGCCGATCATGGACTTGAAGAGGAGGGAGTTCCTGGATTTGCAACAGGGACGGATGGACCTCCGCACTTATGGTCGTGAGTTCAACCATCTCTCTCGTTACGCCCCAAGGGACGTGACCAATGATGCTGACAAGCAAGAGCTGTTCCGCAAGGGTCTGACCCGCAGCTCCGCTATGAGTTGTTGCCCTTCAGGTTCCAGACCTATCAGGAGCTGTTCAACCAGGCTTTCACTCTTGAGCAAGGAAGAAAGGAACTTGAGCTTCCAAGAGGCCCGCACACGGGGACCACCAGAGTTCCTCGGGTTCTGAGAGCAAGAAGCGCAGGGTGGTCCCTACACGCTACCTCGTGCTCCATTCATGCCGAGGCCGCAGGATACAGGCCACCTCCTCCGCGCCCCACTACTTCGACACTTGGGGTAGGCGGAGTGGGTACCGTCCTATGCTACCTGCTCCACCTGGAGTCACTTGCTACACCTGTGGCCAGGCTGGCCACTACTCCAGGGAGTGCCCCCAGAAGGCACCTCTCGCGATAACTCCTGCACGAGCCCCTGCCACTCCAGCTGGCAAGGCTGGACCTATTGTGCGTGGTCGCCTGAACCACGTCTCTGTGAAGAAGCTGAAGAGACCCCGGCGTTCTTATGGGTGAGTTACGAACAACAATCAGCTACAGTTTTGTTTGATTCTGGAGCATCGCATTCATTCATATCCATAGCTTTGCAAAAGACCACAAAACCGTTCGAGAAAATGAGCGTCCCTTGGAGATCTCCACTCCTGGCTCCAAATGGCAAACCGATGGTTACTCCTGAGTCCAGATTACTATCGGTTACTACTCTTTTCCTTTCGCTTTGGTAGCTCTGAGGTCAAGTGGCATTGATGTCATACTGGGCATGAACTGGCTAGCCAAATACCAGGCTAATCTCGACTGTGCTGCCAAGACCGTCACCGTGACCAATTCTTCCGGTGACATGTGAAGTATTGGTCTGCACTATCAAGACCTCCTCAGTCATACCCAACTCACCTGAGATCCTCCTTTGCTTTATGGAAGGCGAATCCCCTCCTGAAATCCAGGACATACACGTGGTGTGTGACTTCCCGGATGTGTTCCCGGAAGAATTGCCTGGCATGCCTCCTGACCGAAGTGTGGAGTTTGTCATAGATCTACTTCCCGGTACTGCTCCAATTTCCAAGAAGCCCTACCGTATGCCGGTGGAAGAGTTGGCTCTGTTGAAAGAGCAAATTGATCAGCTGTTAGCAAGGAGTTCATCCAGCCTAGCAGTTCACCTTGGGGTTGTCCGGTACTCTTTGTCAAGAAGAGGGATTCTACCGTGCCTCGTCTAGTCTCTGACTATCGACCGTTGAATGCGGTGACAATCAAGAACAAGTATCCTATTCCTCGCATCAATGATCTGTTGGATCAGTTAGCTGGTGCAACGGTATTCTCCAAGATGGATCTGAGGTCAGGCTACCATCAGATAAAATCAGAAAGGAGGATATTCCAAAGACGGCATTTGTTACTCGTATGGCTCATATGAGTATACCGTCATGTCCTTTGGTCTCACAAATGCCCGCTACTTTCATGAGGCTCATGAACTCCATCTTCATGGATTATCTTGACAAGTTTGTCGTCATTTACATTGATGACATCCATCTATTCCAAAACCGGAAGAGCATGATGAACATCTTCGTTGGTTCTGACACGACTTCGAGAACACCGTCTATGCCAAGTTCTCCAAGTGTGAGTTTTGGTTGGATAAACTTGTCTTCCTTGGTCATGTATATCCGCAATGGTGTGGGTCATTCCTGACAAGATTCAGTCCATTCTGGATTGGAAAACTCCAATGTCAGTCAAGGACATTCGAGCTTTCTCGGATTGGCGGGTTATACCGCCGATTCATCGAAGGTTTCTCCAAGATAGCCAAGGCCCTGACTGACCTTCTCAAGAAGGATAAAAAGTTCGTATGGACGGCCGAAGCTGAAGAGAGCTTCAAAACACTGAAAGCCAAACTCACGTCCGCTCCTGTGCTTGTCCTGCCGGACACAGCAAGGATTTCGTCGTCTTCTGTGACGCCTCTCTCAAGGCTTGGGCTGTGTGCTAATGCAAGATGGCCATGTGGTGGCATGCTTCTCGCCAACTTAAGCCGCATGAGCACAACTACCCAACTCATGATCTAGAACTTGCCGCTGGTCTATGCTTTGAAGCAATGGAGACCATACCTGTTTGGTAACCGTTGCGAGATCTTCTCGGATCACAAGAGTCTGAAGTACCTCTTCACCCAGCCGGATTTAAATCTCAGGCAAAGGCGTTGGTTGGAGTTAATCAAGGACTATGATGTGAGTCTGAACTATCAACCCGGCAAAGCAAACGTCGTGGCTGACGCGCTAAGTCGGAAGTCCTATTGCAACAATCTGATGATTGAAAAGGCCCAACCTGCTCTTCATGAAGAGTTTGCCCGTTTGAACCTGGAAATTGTTCCCTCCGGCTACCTTGCAAATCTGGAGATCAAAGCTACTCTTGTAGACCAGATTAAGGATGCTCAGAAGCTGGATGAGGGTATCCTGAATATCAAGAAGAACATTGCTAGTGGCAAGGCCAAATGTTTTCGGAAGATGAATCCGGGTTGTTTATTTTGGTGACCGTTGTAGTGCCAAAGAACCGGAATTTGAGGGAGCTATCTCCAAGAAGCTCATGAATCACCTCTCTCTATTCATCCCGGTAGTACCAAAATGTACCAAGACCTTCGACCACAATTCTGGTGGACTCGTATGAAACGAGAAATTGCCAAGTATGTTGCTGAATGCGACACATGTCGACGGGTAAAGGCTGAACATCAAAGACCTGCCGGCACTCTCCGCCCTATTGCAGTCCCGAGTGGAAATGGGATGAAATTGGTATGGACTTCATCACCGGGTTTCCCCGATCTCAAAAGGGCAACAATGCAATCTGGGTAATCATTGATCGTCTTTCCAAGGTTGCTCACTTCCTACCAGTCCGTGATGAATACGGGCAAGTCAACTGACTATATTTGGCTCGTATTGTTCCATTGCATGGGGTCCCTTGAGGATCATATCGGACCGTGGAAGTATCTTTGTCTCCAAGTGGCAGAGTTTCCAAACTGCTATGGGGTCCCGTCTCAACTTCAGTACCGCCTACCATCCAAACTGATGGTCAGACCGAAAGAGTGAACCAAGTGTTGGAAGACATGCTTCGGGCATGTGTATCTCTTTTGGCAAGGGTTGGGAAAAGTATCTCCCTTTCGCGGAGTTCTCCTACAACAATAGCTATCAAGCTAGTCTGGGCATGGCTCCCTTCGAGGTCTTTATGGAAGAAAATGCCGCACTCCTCTAAATTGGTCCGAGACCGAGAGAGAGCACTCTTTGGTCCGGATGTGATCAATGAAGCTGAGGAGAAGGTGAATCATAAGAGAGAATCTGAAGATTGCTCAGTCTAGGCAGAAGAGCTACTATGATAAGCACCATCAGGAAATTCACTATGAAATTGGTGATAAAGCTTATCTCCGCGTCTCTCCCCTTCGTGGCGTTCGCCGCTTCGGAATCAAAGGGAAATTGGCCCTCGCTATGTTGGCCCTTTCACCGTTCTGGCCAAGCGAGGAGATCTTTCTTATAATTGGAGTTACCGGTCAAATTCCCAAATGTACATGATGTGTTTCATGTCTCCCAACTTCGCCGGTTGTTTCAAGATCCTATCCATGGAGTCAATCATGAAGAGCTAGATCTCCAGAAGATCCTCACTTATCGCGAGCATCCTATCCGTGTCTGGATGAAGCCGAAAGGAAGACCCGTAACAAGACTACCAAGTTCCTCAAAGTTCAGTGGTCTCACCATTCCGAGGAAGAAGCAACTTGGGAACGAGAGTCTAGTCTTCGTGAGGAGTATCCCGACTTCTTTCTACGCAATCAGAATCTCGGGACGAGATTCCTGTAAGGGGGTAGAGTTGTAACAGCCCATTTTGAATACAAATTTGTAACCAAATTTCCACTTTTGTGTTCTTGCATCATGGCATCCATGCATAATCATGATTAATATGTTTTAACACAACTTTGGAGTTGTAATGTTGTTGAGTTGTGAAACAAAAGGTTTACAAATTTCTATTCCATAATTGTCAAGGAAGTTCCAAGTGTTCAAAATAATATTCTTGCCTTGGTTCAAAACTTCTAAAGTACTAATATTTGGAATTTGAGCAAAATGCCTTTTGTAAAACCCTATGAATAAATGTTGTCCAAACTATTTTATTTTGAGATACCAAAAATGTGGAGCTACTACAGGTTAAGGGGAGCCTCCCCCAATTTATTCATAATTTTTGGAAGTGTCTAACTGCTTCCATTAAATCCC
>CAMZMU010000033.1:85223171-85364725 GCA_947311845.1 Poa pratensis | reverse complement strand
AATTGGGACTGGGCACCCCGTTGCCAGCTCTTTTTGCAAAATTAGAGGATAAGCGGATGTATATGCCGCTAGTCCAGGTGTAAAAGTCCATTTGACAAATAGAATAAAGAATAACCACACTAATTCCTCATGAGCTAGTAAACATTGACACAAAAAGGGAATAATAACATTTTGAATAATTTAAAGGTAGCACATGAAAAATTTACTTGGAGTGGCAAGGAAATACCACATATAGGTAGTTATGGTGGACACAAATGGCATGGATTTTGGCTCAAGGATTTGGATGCACGAGAAGCATTCCCTCTCAGTACAGAGTTTAGGCTAGCAAGGTTTATGTAAGCAAACAAGAATATCAACCCGTACACCAAGTTTTATATGACAAACATATTGCAAACGTTATAAGACTTCATACCGTCTTCCTTGTTAACCAAACCCTGTTATTAGAAAATATCTAGACCTTAGAGATACCACCGATGCAAACCAAATTTTCAACAAGCTTTACGGTAGTTCTTCACTAATAGGCTTAACTCATGATGCACAAATTTAATCATGATCTACTTGTTAACTCAAAACAATTGACAAGCATCAAGTTATCCAAATTAGTGATCTACAAGATTAAGCAAGTTTTTCCTTATACCAATTACCACATGCAACATTTTCTGAACCAACCAAACACCAATCAATTTATTTAATCAACTCTCCAAACAAATATAAGTGAAGCAAGAGAGTACTTTCTACAAAAGAAAGCTAATAGCTCTGACAAGAGATACATGAAAACAAGAGCTAAAAGCTGAACAGCGCTAGATATGAATACTCAACAAATATAAGTGAAGAATAGAGTATTCTCATGAAAAAGCGGAGCGTGTCTCTCTCCCAATCAAGAATGTGTGATCAGTTTATTGAAAATAAAAAAAAAACAAAAAAAAAAGCACACAGACGCTCCAAGAAAAGCACATATGATGTGAAAGAATTAAAATATAGTTTCACTAGAGATGACCTGATAATTTTGCCGATGAAGAAGGGGATGCCTTGGGCATCCCCAAGCTTAGACGCTTGAGTCTTCTTGAAATATGCTGGGGAGATCCATGGGAGCCTCCCCAAGCTTAAGCTCTTCACTCTTCTTGATCCTATTATATCATCCTTCTCTCTTGACCCTTGAAAACTTCCGTCACACCAAACTCAAAGTAATCTCATTAGAGGGTTAGTGCATAATCAAAAACTCACATGTTCTATAGACGCAATATGACTTGTTACTTTAAACATTAGCTACACACTGATGTTATGTGAAGCTCTTCCACCCAAAAAAGAATTTCACTCAACACTAGTAAAAGAGAGAATGCAAAATAAAAAGGCATAATCTGTCTAAAACAGAACAGTCCGCAAAGACGAATTTTTTCGAGGCACTTACGCGCTCAGATCGAAAAACTTTGAACTAACGAAAGATGCTACATATCTGAGGATCACGCACAAAAATTTCAGATTTAAATAATTTTCTGTGATTTTACAGAAAAAACGGTGAACAGCAGAAATCTGTTCCTGCGCAGAAATCCAAATCTAGCATCATCTTCCTATTAGAGGCTACTTGGCACAACAATGCAAGAAAATAAAGATACAAAGGCATTGCTACAGAAGTAACAAACCTTGACTCAAATAAAATAAAAATGCAGAAATAAAAACAATGGGTTGTCTCACAAGCGCTTTTCTTTAAAGCCTTTTAGCTAGGCATGATAATTTTGATGATGCTCTCATATGTATAAGAGGTGAATATGAAAGAGCATCAAGAAGCAAATATCAAACACATTTAAGTCTAACCCACTTCCTATGCAAAGGAATCTTGTAAGAAAATAAATCAATAAAGCACAAAGTGACTAGCATAGGAAGGCAAAACAAGTGCAACATCAAAACTTTCAACATAAAGAGAGGAGACTTATTATTGTGATGTATGAATCCATGTCTCCCTCTCTCATAATAACTTCCAGTAGCATCATTGATAAAATCCACAATATAACCATCACATGAAACATTCTTATCATGACCCATATGCATAAAGGTATCAATATTTTCCACATAAGCAAAATCCTTCTTATTAATAACAATGGGAGTAGGATCATCATAAAGAACTCGAACATGATAGACAAGTTGTATATTAGAGGGATGGTTTTGAGAAATCCCTCCATAATTATGACAAGTTTCATGAGGATGATTGTAATTATAACCTATGTCATAGTTATCTTTATAATAATTATCAAAGACTGGAGGCATAGTATCATCAAATAGAATAGTTATCTTCCAAAGTGTGTTCATTTGTAAACATATCATCATCATTTTTACTAGAAGGAGAGGTCTCAATATATAATCATCAGTAGCAAAAGGATTTTCAAAAACATCACTAGGAGGGAGGTTTCAAATATATAATTATTACTAGCAAAAGGATTTTCAAACACCTCATCCCCAAGCTTAATGCTTCCTATATCATCATTGGAAGGAACATGGATAGTACTAATAGTATAGCAATTATTAACATCATCATTTTCAGAATTGGTACCCAAAAGATTTTCAATATCAAAAGTAGTGTGCTTTTCCCAATCATGATCACTACTATAAGTAACAGGCATAGGATCATCATCGAATTCAGACTCATCAGCAACAACTATAATAGGAGCAACATGCTTAGGGGAAGATACCGTTTCCTCTCTCCTTTTACTCTTCTTCTTCTTCTTTTCTTCTTTCCCTCTTTAGGAGGGAGAGGCTTGAAAGGAGGCTTCACCACATACCCTGGTTTATTGTTAGAAACAATAGAAGAAGCTTGGGAGGATTCCTCTTTTTCATTAATAAGAGTAAAACAAACATTAGTCCTTTCATATTTTGGTAAAGTCGATCCATCTTTTATAATATTTTGTATGTAAGTGTTGGCATGGCAATTGTTAGCACAATAGAGATGACATCCATGCAACACGCTATTCATATCAAAAGCACTCATATCTAACGAAGAAGTTTTTCTTGATAACTCTTCACACCCCAAAAATAATGTAAGTTCATCATGCTGATTAGGAGTGATCATGTTATCACAAAAGTCTTCCGCAATATCCTTATTAGAACCTGAGCATTGGAATTCGAAATGACCCTTTTATAGCAAAGTTCACAAATAAAAGGATAGAGGGCACAAACTTTTTCAGCAAGATCATTTAGAGCCCTGTGCCACATTCTAGTTTTTTCATTCCTATGATGGATACAATATCTTCTTCGATTTGATTCTTTTCACAAGGTCTAAGTGCTCCACAAAAATTAACATGCTTATAAGAAATAGTATTTTCAGAAGTTTGAGCATGTTTATTGCAATCATTAGTAACAATTTCATTTTCCATGCAAGTGTCTTTGAAAGGTTCATGATACATGTCCCAATTTTCTTTAGGAACATTAATATGAGAAGCAAAGGCTACACAATCAACAATAATTTGAGAATCAAGACCATATTTAGCACTAAGCTCATGAAAACTAGCAGTTTCAGCGAAAGACTTAATGCAATCATACTCATAGTTTATACCTGATTCTTTACCTTTGTCGTTCTCCCAATCTTCAGTATTGCCTTGAATTGTTTCAAGAAGATCCCATTTAGCTTCAACCTTCTTACTTGTGAAAGAACCCTCTGAACAGGCATCTAGATAATCCTTGTAATGACCTGAAAGCCTTGCATAAAAATTAGTAACAATTATTTCCTCAGGAAGCCCATGGTTAGGACATTTGAGTATTAATGTTTTCAGTCTTTCCCAAGCTTGAGCAATGCTTTCTCCATCACGAGGACAAAAATTATAAATGTAATTCCTATCTAAATGCATTTCATAAGGAGGATAAAATTTAGAGTCAAAGAGAAATTCAAGCTCCTTCCACTCCGAATGATGAGGATCATCCAGTAGATCATACCACTCCCTAGCTTTGTCCTTAAGTGACAATGGAAATAATTTCTTCATGGCATTTTCCTTGATAAACCTGCAACCTTAAACAACTCACAAAGTTCTGTAAGTTTCAACAAGTGATCACGTGGATGGACTGTTCCATCCCCTGCATAACGTTCATCCATAACCTTTTCAACAATTTCCATAGGTATTTCAAAGGAATACTTTCAGTAGATGGATTTAGAATATCACAAGCATCATTAGAATTATCACGTATGGGAGACAAAGTATTATCAAAGCAAATTTTCTCCTCCAAAGCTGGGGAACTAAAAAGATCATTTTCAAAACTAGCTTCCCCAAGCTTAGACTTTTCCATAGCATTAGCAATAATGGTGTTCAAAGAATTCATGCTAATAACATTGCTATCACTATTATGCAAACAAACTTCCATAGGTTTTTTAATTTTCTCTTCAAAAGCATCATGTCCTAATTCAATATAAAGTTCATAAAGATCTCTAATTTTTTTGTTGTTTTCCATTAAGCCTAACTAGTGAAATAAAAACAAGAAACAAAAAGATATAATTGCAGAATCTAAAGGAAATACCTTCGAGCACTCACACGTCAGCAACAGTGCTAGAAAATAGCTAAGTAGCTGGAGGATGTGAGTACCTTTTACCTTACCTCCCCGGCAACGGCGCCAGAAAATAGCTTGATGTCTACGCACGCTTCTATTCTTGTAGACAGTGTTGGGCCTCCAAGTGCAGAGGTTTGTAGAACAGCAGCAAGTTTCCCTTAAGTGAATCACCCAAGGTTTATCGAACTCAGGGAGGTAGAGGTCAAAGATATCCCTCTCAAGCAACCCTGCAATTAAGATACAAGAAGTCTCTTGTGTCCCCAACACACCCAATACACTTGTCAGGTGTATAGGTGCACTAGTTCGGCGAAGAGATAAAATACAAGTAATATGGATGATTATAAGTGGTAATTGCAATCTGAAATAAAAATGGCAGCAAGCAAACATGTAGCAGAACTGGTTGTAAACGGTGTTTCAATGCTTAGAAACAAGGCCTAGGGATCATACTTTCACTAGTGGACACTCTCAACAATAATAATATAATTGAATACATAGATATTTCCTCTTCACTATGCTACTCTGAGTTATTCTCTCGTTGGATAACGAACACCAATCCACTGCGTAGGGCTATAACAACACACCTTAAAGTCGCATTCCACATCTAGGGAACCCCACACTGTCAACTTGAGCGCCCTAAATAGTACTAGACAAACACCGCAATTTCATAGAGACATCCAACGCAAATAATAACTCATGATAAGTATTCCTGTTATCTTTAGCCTAAGAGCCACACACGGGGCGCACACTGTCAACTTCGCACCGTGGGACAAAGGTGACTCCGGAGATTACATTAATAAAACCACTTGAGTAGCATATAAGATAATGAAGAGTAACATCTATGGATTCAACTAGATTACAAAGCTCATGATCACATAAAGATCACACCATGGGAGAGAGAGATAAACCACATAGCTACCGGTAGAGCCCTCAGCCCGATGAAGAACTACTCCCTCCTCATCATGGGAGGCAGCAACGGCGATGAAGATGGCAGTGGCGTCGATGGAGATGGCTCCGGGGGCAATTCCCCGTCCCGGCAAGGTGCCGAAACAGAGACTTCTGTCCCCCGAATTAGGGTTTCGGATGGCGGCGGAGCTCTGGAACTTTTCTGGGGAAATCGTCGATTCTTCTGTGAGTTTTAGGTCACGGGCAATATATAGTCCAAAGGGCGTCGCGAGGCGGTGCACGAGGAGACGACACCACCCCTGGGGGCGGCCAAGGCCCAACCGCGCCCAGGGTGCGTGTGGGGGCTGTGGGCCTCCCCTGGACTTGTCCTTCTGGCTCCCGGAGTCTTCTGGCGAAATAGAATTTCTGTAATTTTTTCAGATTTTTCTGAGCACTTTCAATTTTGGACCTTTTCTGCAATGCACAGACATAATAAACAGAAACTGGCACTGTGGCATCTTGTTAATAGGTTAGTCCAATAAATGTCATAATATGATATAAAGTGCATATAAAACATGTGGCAATTGATATAAAACATGCATGGAACATCAAAAATTATAGATACGTTTGAGACGTATCACCTTGACAATAGTTTTGGTTGGGAGTTAGCCCATATGTGCTGTCACATGGCAAGCTTTCAACATTGCACTTATTTATACTTAGTTGATGTCATGTACTTTTGTTTATGGATGCCTATCATGGGTGAAATGAATGTGGATACTTAGTAAGTTCAAAGAGTTTGTATAAATGGTTAGAGAAATGCCTGAGCCGCTAATCTAAGCCGTGCATCATTCATGGTGGAAATTTACAGCATAACCATAATGTTCATTCAGTGATGCACCTCATAATAAAAAGCTATACCCATAGTAAATAAAAGAGTGCTGAGATTGTTCATTGTCTGTTTGTCTTGTTGTTTTGACATGGGCTTGTTCATGTCAAGGGGCAAGAGGTACCCCAGTGCAGTTCTTGATGATCCTATTATTACTTGCAATGACCTTTATTTGAATTTACTTTGTGGACCAAAGTGAGTAACACATGGTGTAGGTACTTGTATTCAAGGGACATGAGACATTCAACCAATACATTGTCAAGCACACCACTCATATTTGCTTTCACTTTAAACATTAATCATTCAAGATGCTATGATAGGGGTAATGAGAGCTCCACACCAATGACTACCACATTGCAAGCATTAACTTAAGTAGAAGTGTTTGGAAGTTAGATGAACTTATTCATGCTTTACCTCTACTTATTTATCTATCCAAAGTGTCCACCTTTTATATTCAGTTTTCATAAGAAGTACTCTATGACCACCATAGGATATTTTTACTTTTCATTAAGCATACATTTGGTCCATGATACTTTCTTCTATGTTATACTTTGTGAATTTATCATTGAACATCTTTACATTGAGTATTTAATATCACTTCATAATTTATCTTGCATATTGTTATTCCTTTGAAGAATGAATCATTTGACTTTATGTAGCAATAGTAATCACCTTTGATATCCATTGATAGTATTAAAATGCAAAGTCCATGTTAGTTTTATCACCTTCATACTCGGGACGAGCATGGGTTAAGCTTGGGGATGTTGATGCATGTAAAATGCATACATGAACTTTACATTTTATTACATGTTATTCCATGTTATTTGCATCATATAAGGATTATATTCATGATTTATATTGAGTTTTGGGGATAATCAACAATTTCCCCATTTTTCTGGAATTAACCCTGCACTGTCACCCCTTTTTCTATATTTTTACGTTTCAGGCGACCAAATCACATCATAATGACCTGAGATTTTACGGGGATCACTTTTTTTGGAAGGAACGAAACGTAGGCTCAAAGGAAACGAAGAAACAGAGACCAGAAGGCCGAAAGGGGTGGGCCTACGCGGCCAGATTCCCTGACCGCGTGGGACCCACCAAATTGGCCCTCGGGCCTCCGCTGCTGTCGATCCTTCTTCCCAAAGCTTCGTCTTGACCTAAAAACGACTATATATAGACCCCCCTGGGCTTTCGCGAAAGGGAGCGCCGCCGAAACACAGAATCCACGAAACAGAGACCTGGAGCTGAAGATTGGAGGGGGAAAACTCCGGCGGGGCGCTGCCGGCGTGGTCTCCTTCCCCTCCAACAACATCTCCACCGACACCATGATGAAGAGGGAGTAGTCCACCCCTGGACTATGGGTTTGTGGAAGTAACTTATGTATCTCTCCTCTCTATGAGCTTCACTAATTAGTACCGTATGAGCTGCTGAACATGATTACGGTCATCTATGTAATTCCTTTGTGGTGGATCTTTATTATGAGTTAATACATGTTTGAGATTGCAATGGTTTTGTTTCAGTTATGAAAGTAGATGCATATTATGTACCCCGTTCTTATTTACTTGTCATGATCAAGCATGTTTATGAGAGCATGTGAGGGGGAACGTGTGCATTAGTTGGAGTAACGGGGGTGGCTAGTGCAGTGAATGTGACAGATAGTTCTGCGATCCACTTGGGTTTTCTACCTTACTTTGTTGCCTGACTAGGGATAAACAAAAATACCATGCTACCGGAGAGTGGATGTGACCTTGGCCACTATCTCCATGACTAGATCTAGCATGTTCTTATTTTAACTTCATGTCATTGAACTTATTGCTATGCTCTGATTTATCTTAATTACTAAGATGTTATGATTTAGTTCGCATCTTGGTGGAGCATAAGAGAGAGAACAACTTATACTTGAGATCTCTATGTTAGGACGTGATGCCCATATTATTAATAACTTGTCAAACCATGTCTTGCCATCTTACATGTTAATTTTAGTGTTCCCTTGTCTACCACGTTATCAAGAGAGAGTGCATTTGTGAAACCATGAACCCGGTCCATTTTTAATCATAAGAAACACCTTTCCAACACTTTTATCACCACTTTTGTTTGCTGCCATTATTAAATCCGAAAATACAAAAACACTTTTACATCTTGCATTCATCATAAAAAACTCAAAAATATCATTTACCATTGTTTCCACCATCCTTGCATATTTATTTTACCATCATTGCATATTTACTACTGTTTGCATATTTATTTTATTATCATTCTCACACCTTGTGCTTGACAACCACTTGGTGAGGTTGAGGGCACAAAACAATTTATTTTGTTGCAGGTTCTCAAGAGAAGGATAAGGAGATAACACCTGAAATACTGGTTCCCCGAGAGTTCGATATTAAACCCTCGACTCACCCCTCGTGGGGAAAACTGTCTTCCACTACTACATACACTCTGCACTTGGAGTCTCAACCTAACCCATTTACTTTTCACGCAGGTAACTTCGTGAAGGGCCATCAATGGCCAGCTGATCCGCGGGAGGCAGCAGGCCTTCCTCGCGGAACTTGGTCAGATGGGCGTCCTTGATGGTGGAATTCGCCCAGTCTCCGCTGCTCTTCCTTAGGGCGGTGGCGACTGCAGACGCGCTAGCCGCGCTCTTCTTCGTCTTCGCCGCCGCGTCAGTCGCGGCGGAGGTCGCAGCAGATCGCTTGGATCCTCCACCCTTCGCCATTGGCAGTGTGGATGGAGTGGGCGCAAAAGCTTGGGCGCGAGAATAATGGGGGAAGCAGCGCGAGGAAGACGATGAGAGGGAGCGGTGCAGGAAGCAAATGGCAAGTAAAAAATTCTGCCAACGCCGCCCCTCCTATTTACTGCAAGCTACAAACAATCGTCACCGTCAATCCATAATCGCGCGCTCCGCACGAAATCTTACCGTACACGTGGCAGCCACGGAGAGCAACCGTCGCCGGCCACTCCGTCCACTACGCACGGGAATCCAGGAACCATCATCACATCCCGTGAAAATTGCGCCAGAGCGGTCAAATCCAGTCCAAACGGCGCTATCCTTGGTCAGCTCTGCAGGATGGGCCCACAGGTGTGTCGTGTCCCATCAGTCATAGTAGGCACGCCACCGTTTGTCGGAAATAGCAGTCGCAGAATGCGTCATTGCTGACGTTACTTCAGCTTACACAACTGGTATGCAAAGACATAAAAGTCACTCGATGTTTTCTTCGACTGATGTACATCAGACTTTCGACTGGTCCTTCGACTAAGACAAAAATATGACAGTCGATGCCTTTTCGGCTAAAGCAAAAGAACTCCCATCGGGAGCGTATCGAAAAATTTCTTCGATTAACATATGCAGGATAAAAAGATTTTGATATTATCCTCCATTGCAAGCAATAAAGCACAATCTCGGGGGCTACTCCCATCGGGAGCGCTGTCGCGCACCCGATAGAATAATGGCAAAAGATCAGTCGACAAATACTCGACTCAGTTGTCATAGCAAAATATAAAATCATACACGAAACATTCCCGAGTTGCGTCCGCCGCAAATAACCTCGGATGCTGCATGCATAGTGCAAAGGTCAGACCCGCCGATCAGTCGAGCTGGGTTAGGGACCGCTCCAGCAGCGTTAATCCTTAAAACTTTCCGTGTCAGCAGACATGATGAAAATCCCGACGGACGCGTTGGGTAATCTCAAAGTTATACTGCAGTTCGATTCAGTAAGACCTCAACGGCCTGATTCGAGTCTGATCAGTCTGTTCCAGATTCGAGTCTGGGGACTCGAGTTTGATTGAAAGCTAGTATGGTTTTACCCGAATGTGTAGTTAACCGGTCCCGATCCGTCGTGTGTACCGGGCCTGCTAAGCTAATTATCCCTTGATTATCATAAACAAAAACCATAGTCGATGAAATACTCGACATAGCCAACATGTGTTATTCAAACAGGAATTCCAATTATAAAGTACAGATGCAAAGAATATGACGTGCACATACGAGTGAGTCCATGCCCGACTCTTCGAATCAGACAAGTACTCGGGGGCTACTGACAGGGATATACCTACCGGGTACCCTACCATGAGGGTACCTGGTGCACGTATCAGCTAGGCCCAACTATCAAGAGCCTATGTAAAAGCCCATGAAGGAAGGCCCATGAAGAAAGAATACCCTCCAAGTTAAGCGAAGCCATAGTCGGTTTAGACTTTCCTTACATGTAATCCGGGTCGGTTGGGAGCTCCCGAGACCCAGCCTATTATATAAAGGCTGGGAGGGCCGCTGATCTAGGACACGTACTTTCAGAGCCACCAAAACCCTAGCGAGATCAGTATCTCGCCGGGATCCTCTTGTAACTAGCATATACACTCGAATCAATAAACAGACAGGCAGGACGTAGGGGTGTTACCTCCACTCGAGGGCCCTGAACCTGGGTAAAATCCTTGCCCCGCTTGTCAGCCGACGATACTACCAGCTCTACCACGTTCTCTCCCCCATATTCATAACCCAAGGACCTTAACCATGGGTCTTGATGAGTCTACCCCTCGTCATGCGGCGAGCCTGCGTGGCAGTCCTAGAATTAGGAGGAAATTACAAAAACATACCACAATTGGGGCAGCAGTTGCGGGTCAGTACCAGTTGTGGTAATTTTTTCTAAAAACTACCAACATTGGGGTAATGACCACAGGCGGCGCTGATGGATCGTGTTAGGACGTCTGACGAGGCGGGGCCACTCGGAGGCCGAGACCTTCGAGTGCGCCGGCGGCGACGCGGCGGCGTTCGTGATCTCCCGCCTCCCGCGCCCGGTCGCGCGGCCTTCGTCGACGCCGCCACGGGCCGCGCGCTCTCCTTCGCGGCACCCGCCGCACCGCACTCTCGCTCGCCTCCGCGCTGCGCCTCGGGCTGGGGATCCGCGGCGGCGACGATGACCCGCTCCTCCTCCCGCCGATAATCCTCGGCGTTCTCGCGGCCGGGTGTGTGGTGGTCACCGCCCACCCGGACGCCACGCCCGCCGAGATCGCCGCTGCGGCGCACGCGTCCGGCGCGGCGATCGTGGTCGCCGGGCCGGAGATGGCGAAGAAGGTGGCTGGCGTCGTAGCAGCGCCGCTTCTTCTGACCTCCCGGTCGCCGGACCCGCGGGCGCTCTCGGCAGAGGAGCTCATGGACGGCGGCGACCTCGTCGCTGCGGTGGCCGACGCCGGTAAACAAGCTCGCCGGACGAGGGCCGAGTTTGCCTGGCCTGTCTCCCGGTCTGGGGCGCCGGCGTCCACGGTGGCCTGGCGCTGCTCGCACTCGGGCTCCCCGCCGCCGGGGTGACCACGGTGCTGCTGCCGCGGTCCTCCGACCTGCGAGACACCGTGGCCGCCCACGGCGCCACCGACCTTGTCATGACGACCGAGGCAGCAGCAACGCTCGCCGCTCCCATGGCGCCGCAGGGGAAGCTCGCCACGCTGAGGAGGGTGACGGTGGTGGCGCACGCGCCGCTGGCAAAGGACGCCAGGCAGGCGCTCCGGCGGAGGCTGCCGCGGGTCGAGCTGACCGAGATGTCGGACGCGCCGCAGGTAGAAACAGAGACGGCTCCGGAGCAGCAGGTGCAGGTGGCTCCGGCAGAGCTGGGATCCGTCTACGCCACGTCACCGCCACCTCAGCTCCGACAGTGGCCCCGCCTCGTCAGACGTCCTAACACGATCCATCAGCGGCGCCTGTAGTCATTACCCCAATGTTGGTAGTTTTTAGAAAAAATTATCACAACTGGTACTGACCCGCAACTGTTTCCCCAATTGTGGTATGTTTTTGTAATTTCCTCTGGAATTAGCGGGCCTTGAACGCTGGCGGGAAAACCATGAATTGTGGGTTGATTTCCGTATTTTTTAAGGGATTTGCTGAAAAGTTTTACGAGGTACGAGTCGTACTATATGGACTAGTAGAGATTAGATATATGAAGGATTCCCGACTTGCATTTTACGGTTGTTAGAAATAAAAGCTACGAGGTGGACTAACTAGTATCCTATATTTAATTTGTTTGTAAAGTTGTACGTACAAGCTTTTCATCAAAGATACGAAATGTGAGTATCAATCATCAAAACATCATACAAAGCACATGGTACGGGAATACTGAGCAAGCTGCCCGCTAAGATCCGAAATATAGCCATTGCAAACCCGAAGACCAAGTAACTAATCCTGATTCTTTAATTCGACAAGCCAGGATGCACAAAAACAAAACAATATCGTTATATATTATTACCCTCTAAACGCTGAAAGACATACGGGTGCTGCAGGCGCGATCTGCCTGAACTCTTCGTTGACATCTTAGTTGGCTCTATTGTTGACATGTCCCTCCTCGATAACAATGAGGTCCAGCCAAATAGTGAAACAGTCGGACTTTTAGATGCTCAGACTTTTCGAATTCCTCCCTTTCAATGAACCTTGAGTAGCCCATATAGGAACGATAACTAGGCATCTCAGTAATCTGCCTTGTACAAACATGTCTAGGATCTTGCCTGTCAACCTCGTCAATAAAACTGAATTCCGCGTGCACTTTCACAGGGCGCGCAACATCCTGAATGAGAGCGAAATATACAGATATGAAGTCGGCATCCTCCGGGGCTTGACCACCCGGGCAGATCTGCATCCCCCAGAGAAAGCCTCCAACCATGAATGGGCAGGACTCCAGTACCCTGCCAGTGGGCAGGTCTTTGGCGCGGGAGTAGCCAACGATCTCGAGCAGGTGGAACCCGCTATGCTCGCCGGTGACGGCAGTGGTTGATGCCCAAGTCGGCGACGGCATGGCTAGCAACTCACGTTTGCTTTTTTCCTCCTCTCCTTCGTCCAACTGACCTACTACGATATATATAGGGTTGCAGTGCCAAAGCGGGATTGGCCGATTGGTTCGTGGACTGCCTTTTGATAAGCTTATTTGTTAAGATACGGAGCTACCTAGAATTCAACCAATCGAGCCGTTAAAAAGAATCAAAAGAGTAGATAGGAGATACACCTTAGAAAACGAAATTCCTCTAAAAATACAAACATACCTTAAAACACTTACCTTAAATTTGGCAGTGCAGGAGATTAAGCAGAACACTACTTTCTTATGCCAGTTTTAAATAAAACTAGCACAATGGCCATAATTCGCTACGTGGAAATTTAACTTTAACGCTAGTTGCAATGAATTAGGGTTGGCTGGGTGAACATAATGTGAACGTCCGTGCTCTATCACAGAGAGAGGAGTGCGACGGTGAAGACAAACGACCGGTGGATGCAATCGCCAGTGAAGCATGATGTCGCGTCACACACTAACACACATTGTACACATACTCTAACGCAGCATTCGCCCATCTGTTGCTATCACCGCAATTGAGGTGCAAATGTTGTCATATTATTGGCTGACTGGAAATTTAATTACAAAATTGTAAATATACATGTATTTTGATTGAGTCCGCATCATGAGGGACTGCCCGTGCGTTGCCACGGTATAAAGAAAAATGTGAATACACTGATCAAACAACAGTTCTAATTCGGAAACATGGTTCAAACATGACACCTAATTTTTTTTTTTTTGGAGAATCGCCTAAGTTTTTTTTTAGATATGGGGAATCGCCCAAGTTCTTTTTAGAGAGAACTCCACCTCTTTATTCAAACTTCAGGGTTATAACACGCACACCATCAGGTGGAGATTAGAGCCATACATGGCTACCCACTGGTGCAGAAACAGAACTCCTGGCCAGCCAATGTGCATTTATATTTGCATTTCTATGCTCATGGACAAACTCTGCAATACCGAGACGCCCCGGAAGCTCCCAAGAACATGCCACATACTCCTAGCGAGCCACTGTTGAAATACCCGACACCGACACCGAGTAGTTTTTTTGATGTTGCAACATCGACCTTAACTTTTGATAGTCCTACGTACTGGCGGTGGATCCACTTCGGCCCAGCAGGTGGCTTTGCTTGTTCGGCTCTTGTGCATGAGCCGTCAAGCAGAGATCATCCAAGAACCTCTCAACAGAACTATGTGTCCACAGTAGGCACTGATAGATGCTTTCATGGATCGCCTTGCGCCTCGTGTGTCACAACACCCATAGCGTGAGTACAACTCTAACCAGCTGGTTTTCGGGTAGTGCATGAAATACCGCAGCTAGCCACCCTCCTGCGGAAGGTTCCTGGATGTTTGCAATCAGTGATATCATCCGAAGCTAGAGCGCCCAAACCGGCATCGCCTTGTTGCACTCCAACAGAGAGTGACGCCAGGAGTCCGGGGCACCATAGATTATACATGAACTATGTGTCGCCATGTTTCCACGATGGAGTAGGTCAGCTGAAGACAAGGACTGCCTTGCCTTGCGAGCCGCCCCAGAGTTTTAAAGGTACCTTAACTCGCCAAAACATGGAGATTCACCCAAGTGGTGATTGCATCGTGAAGAAGCCAATATGTTGCTGGGCCAGCCTAGAAGCATGTTTCTTCTTGGCTGGCCCAGCAACAAGTTGAAAGTCTGATGGCAATCTACCACGACATAGTGACGAAGCCACCACGTGTGATGGCAGTAGAACGATGTTCCCTTAAGGGGAAACACTATATATCGTCTGTTGGGAATTGGTTGAATGGGGTAGACAAAAGGACCAAGGCTAGGATTCGCATTGGCGTGTCAGCTATATGTTGGTCTATTTGGAACAGTAGGAACAATCTTGTTTTTAACAGGAAGGAAACTTTTCATGTCTTACAGGTTATCCATATGGCGGTGCACTGGATCCAGCTATGGGCTTTCCTGCTTCCTTTGGACCGGCGGGATCTTATGGTTTCTGGATGCACGAGGCTTCTTATGGTGGCACAGGAGTTTTTCTCCTGGCATACGTGGCAGCATATTAGTCGACTTTCACAGTTTGCTTTTTGGCTGCTTTCTAGCTTCGTCTAGACCGGTTGAGGCTTGTCTCGATCCTTTTGTGACTTATTGAGATGTAAAATTATACTATTCATAATTCTGGTAATAAATGGCTATGTGCATCACTCGATGCAGAGGCCGGGACATCCCCATTTCTAAAAAAAATATCGTCTGTTGGAGTCGGACCCGTGTACGATTGCTTAGCGGGCCAGCCTATTGGTATTTCAAATTAGAGAAAAACTAAGAGTATACTGATGGAAATCAAACTCCGCACGACCCCGACGCAGATAGAGTGCGTAGCCACTGGGCTGCGCTAGGGTTCGTGTTAGTCTTTTTTTTATTGTTCTATTGTTTCATGTTTTCTGTTTTCGTTTCTTATTCTGTTTTCTTTATTTAATTTTCTGTTTTTCTTTTTCACTTATTTCCTCTTCAAATGGTTCTAGTTTTTAAAAATGTTCATTTTAAATTCGTTAATATATGAAAACTGTCCATTTTAAAAATTGTTCTGGTTTTTGAAAATGATTCGGATTTAAAAAACGGTTGCTATTTTTTGAAAATGGTTCAATTTTAAGAAATGGTTTCGATTTTCTATAATAGTTTTGACTTTTGAAAATGAGTCTTTTTATAAATGGTTCAATTTTTTTGAAGTTTATTTTATTTTTTGAAAATAGTTCTGATTTTAAAAAATTATTCCACTTTTTAAAAATGTTTCTGACTTGAAAATTTTCTTTTTTAAATGGTTCAGTTTTTCAAAAAATGTTTGATTTTTTAAAATGGTTCTGATCTTAAAAATGGTTCCGATTTCTGAAAATGTTCCTTTTTAAAAATGGTTCCGATTTTGAAAAAAAATCATTGTTGAAAGTGGTTTCGATTTGGAAAAATATTCATTTTTTAAAATGGCTCATTTTTTGTAAAATGTTTATTTCGATATTTTCACGTTTGATAATTTCTCAAAAATCTAAAACATTTTTAAAAGCTGTACATTTGAAAAATTGAACCTTATTAAAACCTGGATATTTTTAAATTTACACATTTTTATATTTATAAAATGTAAAAAATAAATGAAAACGAAATAGAAAAAACCGTTCAAATATTGTTTAGGAAACATGAAAAATAATAGAGAATAAAACATGAAAGTAATCAAAAACCTTACATGGGCCGGCCCATGTGGGGGTATCGAGTGAGCGAGCGTTGGCAGTGAAGGCGAGTCATATCCCTCGACTCGCTAAGAGCAATAGGTAGGGGATCCCCTCTTAAGTTCTACACATTCCGCTAAAACAATCTTAAGTTCTACACATAGAAAGACCACAGTATACGGAGGCGGCGATTTGGGTAGCGGGTGCAGCTGCACCCGCTGCCAAAAAAAAAATTTCCAAATGTCAAAAAATTCAAAAAAAATTTTTTGCATGTAGTCCAACATATTTCAAGTCAGCACAAAAATTGGCATGGTGAAAAAACTTTTTTTGCAACCTGTGCAAAAATGACAAAAATCTGACATACCAAAACGTATATGTGCGCGTCCGAATTTGTCTTTTTTGTACAGGTTGCTAAAAAAGTTTTTTCACCATGCCAATTTTTGTGCGAACACACCATGTTGTAAACTACATCCGGATTTTTTTTCGGAATTTTTTGACATTCAGAAAAAAAACCAAAAATAAAATACATAGTGGGAGCATCTAGACCCCTGAGCCGTTATGGATTTCCGCACAGTATACCATATACATGGATATATGAACACATAGACTAAATCTATTTGCAGAAAATACTGGGTCTGAATCTAGCTCCACGCCTGTACAAGAGAAGCCATGAAAACCAGAGGGAACACCTCTGATCATGGAAATTTCCCCTTTGAAGGCGTTCACAAATAAGGTAGGGTCGTTAGCGTTTAAACTCGTTCTAAAAAATGTGACTTGGAACATTAGACGGCCCTCCAAGCAACTTTGATAGAAGAATTTCGGTGAGTACGCACGAGATAGCGGGCGCTTGCACTCAAACTCGAGACCTCGTGGGCAGGGAGGTATCAACACCTTCTAGCCATCCGGGATATGCCTCGGTTCTCGAAACTCGTTCTGAAACAAGCAGAAATGGGTGACGCTGGCATTCGAAGTCGAGACCTCGCGGGCACGGAGGTATCAACACCTCCTAGCCATCCGGGATATGCCTCGGTTCTCGAAACTCGTTCTGAAACGAGCAGAAATGGGTAAAAGGGGAGACAGAGCAGTCTCAACTCTGTAGCTTTAATAAACATTGCGACTGCTCCATGGCAAGGAGATACAATATGTGGACAGTGAGTCCTTCTGATCATCTTATGCAGATCATCTCTATGCTGGGAAGGATCCCACGAAATCCATCCAGAACCACTTTGGATGAGGAGGAAGGAAGGATTAGGAGACAGTGTTTCCATCTCTGTCCAAATCCAAAACCTCTAAAAGTGACGCAAAAATAACTCAAGTTAACTGTATCGAACGGCTTTGCAATGTCCAGGTTTAGGAAGATAAGAGGATGCTTTTTTAATGAGCATCCTTGATCAGATTTGACATATAGGATTTGTTCTTGAGTACACCTTTTCGTGATGAAAGCACTCCTACAGGATGTGACTTAATTCTTCAGCTCAGAAGCGAGCATGGCCAACAGCTTGCACAAAATCTTGCCAATACTTTGCATTAGGTTAATAAGCCTGAAATCAGAAGACAAACTGAAATCACCCTTCTTGGGAATAAGAACAAGGTTTGTAGTGTTTAGAAGATGGCACAGGTCCCCTCTTTTCATGTGCACTTTGTCGAGCAGAATATAAGATTTGACAAGTTCCCAACACTTTTTGAAAAAAGCTACCAGTGAACACATCAGGCCGATGCATCTTTTCCCCTTACAAATCAAAGACAAAAGCCCACGACTCGTCGGTCGAAAAATCAACATCAAGGTGGAGATAAGTTCAGAGCAGGGAGCCACAGTACGCAAGTCCTAGTTCAGATACAGATTTCTTGAAGCAGATTGGCTTTTGCACCATAGTCGGTTTATTCGCCAGTTGGATCCACCAGCTATGGAATGCGATTCTTCCTCATAGTACGGTTTGCAGTGATTGGTAGAGAATGTTTTCTCGTCCATAATAGAAAAAAACAGAGTACGAAGGTGCAGAATGATGGCCCGACAGAGTAGGAAGCTCATGAAAACAGGACTCACATTATTTGTCGCTTGCATTTTAAATGCCGTCAGCATGCAAAAGCTAAGAAGTGCACTAACTGGTATCCTATATTGATTTTAATTGTAAATTTGAACTCCGTACAAGATTTACATCAAAGAAACAAAATGTCGAACATCAAAAAATATGATACATAGCACATGGTACTTAATAGTGAGCAAACTCGTGGGTTACACGGAGATCGGAAATACAGACGAAGCAAATCCGCAAGACCAACTAATCCTGATTCTTGAATTCGTTAAACCAGGATGCAGAAAAACAAAACAATATCGATATTACCTAAACGCTGACAGACACACAAGGTGCTGCATCTTGCGCAATCTGATTGACATCTTGGTTGGCTCTAGTGTTGACGTCCTTCCTCGATGACGATGAGATCCAACCGAACGGTAAAACAGTCGGACTTGAGATGCTCGGACTTTTCGAATACCTCCCTTGCAATGAACCAGGGGCAGCTAAGATGGCAACGGCTACGCGTTTCATTAATCTGCATTGTACGAACATATGCAGGATCTTGCCTTTCAACCTCATCAATGAAAGTGAAGAGAGCGCGCACTCTCACAGGGTGCGGAACATCCTGAATGAGACCGAAAGATGCAGATATAAAGTCGGCATCCTCCGGGGTTTTACCATTCGGGTAGATCTGCATAGCCCAATGATAGCCTCCAACCATGAATGGGCATGACCACAGTGGCGAGCCAGTTGGTATGTCTTTGGCGCGCGAGTATCCGACGATCTCGAGCAGGTGGAACCCGATGTGCTCGCCGGTGGCGGCAGCGGATGATGCCCAACTCGGCGACGGCATAACAAGCAACTCGCGTTTGTTGAGTTTTCCTCTCTTTCGTCCAGCTTGATCAGACGATATAGGGTTGCTGCCAAAGCGGGATTGGCGGATTGGTTAGTTAAGCTGATTTGTTAAGATACGGACCTACGAAATGCGTAAAATACAACCAATCGAGCTGTTACAAACAGAATTCATCGATTCCGCCCGCGCATGCCGGCGGGCCTGGCGGCTAGCGCGTAATCGCTTTGAAGCAAGATTTTTCGTGGGCATTCATGGTCACCGCTTCCATTCACGTTATTGGTTTGCATGGCCTGTCAGTGATGTTATTTCCAATCATGGGCCAAATTGGTTCCGTTAGTGACAATACGAGGGTCTGGTAAATAAACTTTCACTGACCGATCCCTCAAAACAAATAAAACTTTCATTGACCTCGCTAAATTTCTTGACGAAGTCTAATGTGTCACTCCGATGGACAACAATTTCTACTACTACATACTATTGGGCGACTATCACTCGAAGTGTTGTTAGAATCATTAAAGGTGATAAACTAAAATCCTAAGCAAACAAAATTTAAAATTTCACGTAATTTAAGAACTTATTTAACACATGCACAACTCAAATTTAAATAGGTTTTGGCCCAAATAAATATTAATAAAGTACTTTGAATGTTTTCTCATATGACATGATCAAGTGAATAAGATGAAATGAGTTTGGTCAAAGTTCACCTTTGTCAAAATGGTTTTATCAAAAGTCAAACAGCTCAAATTAATTCATTAAGTCCAAATGATAACTGAAAGATTTTGCTGAACTTGTGCTCAAATGGTTTTCATGCCAAGATTTGGTTTTGAAGTTAGAATGTTTTTAAATGATGAAAAAAAAGGTTTAGATCGTTTTCCCTAAGATTTGAGGTATAAGAAAATAAACGGGATACTATGTCTTCCTTTATTTCTATGCGGGATAAAAAGAGTTTTGAGATAAATATTTCATATTATTTTGCAAGGAGATGGTATATATAATATTATACAACTCAAGGTTGATCCTTACAGATCTTTATGTTAAAATCATTTATCTCATGATGAAATGCTAGTTTGTTAGATTTCTTTAAAAAAACAATAAACTTTAAATATGATGTTTGAAAATATTGATATGAAAATAATTTATTTTGGACGTCGGCCACTGCTCTGTTCGGGTTGCCGCTGGGAGTTGGTCCATTTAGATCGACGCGTCGACCTTCGGGCTGCCACAAGTAGGAAAAGGCCTTGCAGTGGCGAGTCGATTTCGTTTTCGACACGCCACTGGTCATACGCCACTGGTAAGTGCTACTGGTGGCGCGTGGTAGACGCTCCACTGCTAAGAGTTGCATCAGCGGTGTTCCGTCGCCATGCCACAGGTCCGAGTTACGTGTGGTGTTCGAAGCACACGCCACCATTTTAATTTGGTAATTAAAATTAAATTTGACGCTAATTCTAAAATTCCACTGAAATTTAATCAAAATTTACAATCTATGAACTCGAATTTTGAACTTAAAATTTCATTCATAGCGGCCATAATTTATATATTTTCGCGCAACGCTTACAGGAATTTAAGATAAACGCCGTTATCCGCCGACCCTACTCTTCGTCGTATTGGGTGAGGTAGTATAAGTCATGCTGCGGCCATGGCCAGTGTGCGACCGGTGGCGGTGGTGCCCGGTTCATGGTGACGATGACCCGGCCTATTCCAGAACTTCCACTGGTTTCCTCCTGCTCTGATGCCGCCGGGAACGTCTCGGTCCATGCTACCTTCTGCCCAACAAGATCTGTTGGGAAATGCGTCGCTGACTCCAACCACTTCTTCCAACACGCCTCCTCGTCCTAGGCGGTAGTCTCGATGGAGTACGCCAAGACGACCTTGAGGACAAGGCCGTCGTCGGAGTTGTACCCCTCAGTCTCCTCCTTCACACGGGTGGCGGAAGCGGTGGAGTGCGGTCGTGGAGCGTCACTAGCGGTGGAGCACGGGCCCCCTCGTGTAAGTGTAAGGGTGCCGCAAGAAGAATAAGCACTGTGTCGCCGTCTCGCCGGCGTTGGCGCCCAAGGAGCGGCCCGGAAGACAGGAGCTGGTGGGCGTGGGTCAATTCCATCCCGACAGAGGCTAAGGATGTGGTCGACGGTGCGACCCACCCAAAAGTCATGCCTTCCAGTCGGGGGGCTACCCCCGGGTAGGGTCATGGTGTGGTATAAGCGATGTTCCAAGTGTGGGTCAGGTTACAGTAAAAGCCGACATACCTGGACCTCAGAAGTGACCAAGGTGTGATGTTGGTGCAAACCGACATAAGCAAACCGAAGTAACCCGGCCCAGAGGAGGCCGAGTTATGAGGATGGTATTAACCGACGTATACTCACCTTATTATACTTACCGAGATAAGGGATCCGAGATAAGGTATCCGAGATATGCTGACCGACATGCCTATGTCGGTATCCTCTTGTCTTCTGTTATGTGCAGGGGAAGCTCGAGGAAGAAGAGTCCGGCATGTCTATGCCGGGTTAACGCAACGAGGTGCCTTGTGTCGGTTGGAGTCAATGCTCCTGTCACATCTCGTCTGGCACGGGAGCGTCTGGCACGGAAGCGCCTGACACGGGAGCGTGCAGGAGGAGCGAGGTGACAGGTCTCACCTAGTCGCTGACCACGGGACATCCGGGATAAAGGCTACGAGATAGGCGTGGGCGTGCCCTGTCCTGTCCCTGGCAGAGGGTACATTCTAGCTGTGTCGTAGCGCTGCAGGGGATGGGCATGTCATGTCCTGTCTCTGACAGGAGTAACATCATGACATACCTTTGGCATGGCTACAGTGCTCCGGGAGGGGTGTTCCCGTAACTCGGTTTAGCCTATAAATAGGGCTTCACCCCCTCCTGCGTGAGGGACGGCTGGACACGATGCCCTGAGACTCATTTCCCCCCATAGCTTCATCTTCTTCTTGTGTTCATCCTCATTGTTGAGGCGTACAGCTCGAGGAGCAACCTTGTATTTGTGATACCTCGGTATAGAGAGAGAGGCAGGCAGGAGTAGGGGCTTTACCTCCTCACGAGGGCCCTGAACCTGGGTAGATCTTGGTGTGCTTGTATGTTCTTCGTGTGTGCTTCTTAGCGCGCTAGCCCTCTCCCGGATCCACCAGCGTCCATCGGCCCCACACATAAGCCATCCTATGGCATCTGCCGTGATACCACCACGACACTTCCCTCACGGTTATTCTGGGCCAGATTGAGCGCGCTAGCGGTGTCGTGGACCTTCTCCTCCCGCTTCGTCGTGAGGATGTGCGGCCAGTGGGGGCTGTCCTGCGCGTACTCCGGATCGGCCTTGAGCTCGTCGGGGAGGGCCATCCACCTTCGTAGATGAGCACCGCCATCTCATTGTCATCCTCGGTGAGCGACGGCACGGCGAGCCCGCCCTAGCTTATGTGCCATGTGTTAGTAAGTCGGCAGTCAGGGACACTAGTAGCTTGTGCTCAGTGAACTCCTCGGCAAGAGTTCGCAGCCACAACTATGGCTCAATTGATGCGTTGTCACCTCCCTCGTGGTTGTTACCATTGCTAGGAAGAGATCAATATGGAGAAGGAAAGGGCGAAGGAGATGGTGAGGAGGAGATGATCTCGTCTCCGGCGAGAAGGAAATTTATAGCGTTGGGTAGCCAGAATGGCGTCGATGGCATTTACGCCGGCGTGAGAACAGTGGCCAATCCGTCTCCTCGACTTGACGCGGCGAACCGACCAGTATGAGCGGTGGTGCAAAAGTGACAGGGCGAGACAGAGTGCGGTGGTGGTTCCTCGTTCTCTGGCGCACTTACTAATGGATGGTTGTTTGGCGCAATGAGAGACTTGAGAGTGGGCCATCCACTCCTGCATGCCTAGTCCGTGTTGGCAGGTGTGCATTCACTGGCGTGCAGCGATTAATGCATGCCAACATTCGCCAGAGTGTGGTAGCGTCCGTTCTGGACACGCCACCGATATGAAATAGTTAGTGGCGTGATAAGAAAACGGCATGTCGCCAACGTGCTCCGCCCCGGTGGGCACATGGGTCCCACATATTGGTGGTGCGTCCTAGATCTTCGAGCGCTACTAGTACACGATTAACAGTGGTCACTAGTACAGAACGACACATCGGATAGCCCTCTATGGAAACGGCGGGCGTTAGGCGACGGAGAATCGCGCTTTCCGCGAGGCCAGTGCGTACAAACCTGACCTGGGCCGCGGCTGGCCCGTCAACATAGGTAACGGAGAAAGTATTAACTCCGTTACCCATAGTATTGGCAACGGTCTTAATTCTGGCTCCGTTTCCGATATGTGCCTCTAGCAACGGAGACTTTTGTGTGTCCGTGTGCAATGTGGACACGTTCCATCTTCGGCGAATTCGATGCGAGCGGAGTAACTGCTATGCTATGGCGTAGTGGCGCCGCGGCACTGCCCACTACTCCTTAAAAACCCACGATCTCCCTGCTATCTCATTACGCCACTTCGCCGCAGCCATGGATACTCCTAGCAACTCCTCGGGCGTTCGCCGCAGCAGTTTGCCGCTTTCGCTGAATTGGAACCGCGTCGTCGTGCCGGAGGCCGTCGCGCAGAGGCATTGGCAATATAGGAGGCCAGTGCCCTGGTCAAATGTTAGCCTTCCCGCTGGCTGGCGCGTCAACCACAGGAGGGTGCCTATGCCGCCGGAAGAGGACGCGGGATCCTCGGCACCCGCGACCGCAGCCGCTCGCCGCGGCGAAGAGACGCTCGTCCGCGGTTGCCTGGATGGAACCACGTCATCGTCGGGCAGGCCGTCGCGGAGCGGCACTGGCAATATAGGAGGCCAGTGCCATGGTCAAAGGTTCGGCTACCCGGTGGCTGGCACCTCAACCGCGCGTCGGTGCTTATGCCGCCGGAAAGAGTTGAGCTGCTTTAGAGCCGCCGGCTCCTCCTCCCGCGGAGCTGCGCGGCGATCTTGCCTACGACGACGAGATGTGGGGGGGCGCACGGGCGGCGATGACATCGTCGGCGAGGAGCCGCGCGACGACATGGACGACTACGCGGCTCTCCTCGCATACGAGCAGGAGAAGGCGGAGGCTGAGGAGTAGTTATTTATTTTTATGTTCTTCAACTTCAATACTAGTAGAGATCAGTATAAGCCCAGTGTGTCAGTGAAAAAATCAAAGGAAACGGTTGTTTATACCCTCCGTTTCCGATGTTATACTTTGCTATAAATGCGCCCTTCACACAGCCCTAAACTCTATCGCTCTCACTCTCAAAGTGTGGCGGCGCCTCCACGCAGCACCAGATATTAGCTCCACCGTGGCGGCGCGCATCTCCCTCCCTCCGACCGTGGCGGCGCGCATCTTCCTCTCCTCCGACCTGGTGGCGCGCATCTCCCTCCCTCCGACCGTGGCGGCGCGCATCTTCCTCTCCTCCGACGTGGCGGCGCGCATCTCCCTCCCTCCGACCGTGTCGGCGCGCATCTTCTCTCCTCCGACCGTGGCAGCGCGTACCCGTTCTTTGCTCCACCCGGGCAGATCTCGTCGCTTGATCTGTAGCTGGAGGGCGCATGGCGTGTCGATCCGAGGACGACGAGACCACTACGTACTCCGCGCAGATCCAAAGGTAATACATCTATTTGTGACCGGCCGTCGTGCCGACGAACTAGGGTTGTTGTCATTGTTCTGTTTAGGTTTTCTTCCATAGGACACTCATGAACAGAACTAGAACTAGGGTTGTAATACATCCGAGGACGATGAGGACGACTACGTAGTGTCGCTCGAAAAGAACATAACTAGCACAAATCGGTAGTGTATGAAACTCATGGCTGACTTATCTCCTTTGCAAAACAGATGTACATTTCGGTGACACTGTATAAAAAGCCAGGTCCTTAGCCAAGGTGCGCTTGTCGTCTGACATAATTGTTGGTACACAACAACTATGCAATGGATTTTTAAGTTTGTTATTCTGTCTTATGCATCCTTTGTGTTGTATGTCATTTATGCTAGATGTATAGTGAGCTAACATGGAGTCATATATTCTCTCTTTGCATTTTAGTGACCACTTTATAAAAGAGGCACCTTCAGTACATCAGCCCGTTTATTGCACTATGTGCAGAGCATGGTGCTGATCCGTTTAGCTCATTTAAATGAGCTAAATACAAGGCCGGGGACAAAGCGGCGAGTTGATTATATTTTAGCGACACCGTCCAAGAAGAAGATTGAATTCATGAACTCTAACAGCAAGTCATGAAGATAAATTAAGTTAGAAATGACAAGGATAAGTTTAGAGAGGCATGACATAGATAGATTTAGCTAGACATGTCAATGATAGATTTAGAGAGGCATGACAATGAAGATAAGTAATTGGTTGTCTTGTGATGCAATGTATCGGTGACATTTGTTATACCTTATGAATGAATTTGTTAGCATTTTTGTGCTTCTGCTGTGAAATTTTAAATGTCCAGTGCCAAATCTATTCCTGCTCTAGGCTTATGAAGAAACCTCAATGCAAACGAGCAGAAACAGAATCTCCGTTTCTGATGTGTCGAACATCAGAAACGGAGGTTGTGCACAACCGTTGCCAAACCGATGCCTCATCAGCGACGGTTTTTCGCCTCCGTTACCGATGAGGGCCTTCACATCAGTCACGGGGTCGGGGACACGGACCCTTTTTCCGTTTCCGATGGGGTTTTTGGCCCGTTTTCCGATGTGTCGTTCTGTACTGGTGGGTGAGCCAGAATTCGATACGCCACTGATAGTAACTCTGGCGTCGGAAAAAAAGAATGTCAATGACATTATGACTACACTAAATGTTTTCCAAGTAGTGTGCCGCTGGTCGATGCTGCACCAAAATCTTAAGGATCCGAGCTTGTTGACGACCCATGGCTTGCGTTATGTGACATCTATACCTCTTATAAAAGCAAAACCCCCACTAAGTTCATTTATGATTCTATCTTCACATGCAGCATAGCCACATCATCATGTATTCACAGCCGTCTGATTGTAACCATCTGACCTTCCATTTGTTATGTTCCATCTGTCGCATGCTCAACCTGGGCTAAAAAACGTCGCGAGCCCCATTCCACAGATAGTGTTTACGTTCTGCAAATTATATTCCCTTCCAGTCAATGTTGTTTTCCTCGTGTTAAAAGGGACGCACCATTACATCCAATAATATCTCCACATTTCCACAATACAGCCCATTACTCATGGTAGGGCCTAAGGTGATTAATTCCCTTAATGCAATCGCTCCACCAGATATGAGAAGGTATGTACTTATTATTCCAAATCCTAGAATTTTAATCTCAGTTGTTTCTAAATATCAGATATGAGGAGGTTTTTGGTCCCTAGAGCAAGGACTGAAAATGCAAATGTTGAGCAGCCACAAGAAGAGCCGCTGGTTCACGTTACCAACAATAGTGTTTGATCCCGCTGAAATTTTATGTGATCACGCTCTTAGGAAACAAGTTGTTGAATATGCTCCAGAAGTTCAAGACCAAGTTGGAAGGGCATACATATTGAAGGGTCCAACCCTGAGCATGGTGGCGGGTTGGACAGTTGCCGCAATAATTGTGTTACGCATTGTGATGATTTTAAAAATCAAAGACAGAGTGTGTCAAATAAGTTGGCTCATACAACCGATGAATCAAAATAATTATATAAAATCCGTTTGACTTCTCTAGAGTGTTCAAGATATCTCATAGCACAAGGTTTGTCATTTCGTGGCCAGAATGAATCTTATTCTTCATTGAACATGGGTAATTTTGAAGAGATGATAGATTGGTAAGACGACATACGGGTTCGATATACTCTTATCTTCAACCAATGGCCCCGCTTTCAATGCAGGAACCTATGGTTGCCAGACCAGTTTATCGATTCCATAGAAGCCCAAAGAGGTGCCCTCTGCCATCCAAAGGCGAACCAACTCATCAGTGCCATACTTGTGTGGCCTTTTGTAAACAAGGATAGCAATGAAGAAGTGAGAAATGCTTTTGATCTTGCGAAAAATTACCAGAGGACTTCCGGTGACATGCAAAAAAGAGCTAGCAAAGTGTTGCGCGGAAAGAAGTCACTGAAGTGATTATGTGAGAGCTTGGCAATAAAAAGTTCTCTGTGCTTATCGATGAGTCACGAGATGTATCCAATAAGGAAAAAATGGCAGTAATGTTGAGGTTCGTAGTTGTATTTTAATTTCATTTGTTTTTTCTCGTTCTCCTGAAGTCCTGCTTTATTTATTCATTATCTATATTTTTTCTATAGGTATGTGAGCAATGAAGGGAAGGTTGTGGAACAATTTCTTCGTCTATACAACGTGAAAGATACTACATCCGAGGCACTAAAGTTGGTTGTTTTTAAGATTCTCTGCAATAACAGATTATCAATTGCAAGGCTACGAGGACAAGGATATGAGAGGTGAATTCAATGGCTTGCAAAGAAAGATTGTAGATGAGAACCCTTATGCTTTCTATGTTCATTCTTTTGCCCATCGTTTGCACCTAGTTGTTATCGTCGTTGCTACTTTGTCTTGCTCATATATTCATGACTTTTTGAGTACATATCCTTGATTGTGACAACAACAACAACTTCATCTTGCAAAGAAATAGAAGTATTGTTGGAAGAAAGTCACAAACAAATGTTGGATAGACTTGAGAGGGGTGAAATATCTACAGGAAGAGGCTTGAATCAACAAACTAACCTTGCTAGACCTAGAGATATTAGATGGGGTTCACATCATAAAACTTTGCTTCGTTCGGACGAAATGTGGGCATGTGTGATAACAGTTCTTAGCACAGTTGATGCACATGGGCGTAATCCAAGTAATGCAGTGGGTTTCGTTGTAAGGATGAAGTGTTTTATATTTGTTCTTGTTTTGAAGCTTATGATAAGGTTACTTGGTATTACAAATGAGCTTTATACTCTTGCAAAGTAAAGATACAAATATTGTACAAGCCATGCATGAAGTTAGTTGATGATGTCAAACTTCGGTTGGCCACCATGAGAGATAGTGTTCTTAGCACAGTTGATGCACATGGGCATAATCCAAGTCATGCAGCGGGTTGCGTTGTAAAGATGCAGTGTTTTATATTTGTTCTTGTTTTAAAGCTTATGATAAGGTTACTTGGTATTACAAATGAGCTTTTGATAACCCACAAGTATAGGGGGTGTATCGTAGTACTTTCGATAAATAAGAGTGTCGAACCCAACGAGGAGCAGAAGGTGTTGACAAGCGGTTTTGATGAAGGATTCACTGTAAATGCTCACAGACAAGTTTTTAGGAGTTTTTGATATGACAGATAAATAAAGTACAAGTAAATAAAATGCAGTAGTAATAGTTGCAGCGAGTGGCCCAATCCTTTCTACAGCAAAGGGCAAGCCGGTTGTTGTACTTATAATGACCAAACGTTCTTGAGGACACACGGGAGTATTGTCAAGTGCTTTCGCTTCATATAGTTGATTAATCTTCATTGTTTTGATAAGTGTTGTGTGGGTGAACCTATGCTAATGCACCGCCCTTCCTAGGACTAATACATACTTGTGATTATACCCCTTGCAAGCATCCGCAAATACAAGAAAGTAATTAAGTTAAACTAACCACAGCCTTAAACTTTGAGATCCTGCTATCCCTCATGCATCGATATACAACGGGTGTTCAGGTTTCTGTCACTCCGGCAACCCCACAATTGGCAACCGAATACACAATGCATTCCCCTAGGCCCATAAAGGTGAAGTATCATGTAGTCGACGTTCACATGACACCACTAGAAGAATAACACCACAACTTAAGCATCAAATCATTAAATATTACTCAACATAGTTCACTACTAACATCAAGACTTCTCCATGTCCTCAAGAACTAAACGAACTACTCACAAGACATCATACGGAACATGATCAGAGGTGATATGATGATGAATAACAATCTGAACATAAACCTTAGTCCAATGGTTTCACCCAATAGCATCAATAACAAGAGTAATCAACACCGGGAGAGTTTCCCCTATAAAATAGACAAGATTCAGCCCTAGATGTTATAGCGGAGACGGAGTGCAGCGGAGGTGATGATGGTATTGGTGGTGTGAGATGATGATGATGATGATCCCGATGAAGTCCAGCTCGATGACGGTGATGATGGCGTCGATTTCCCCCTCCGGGAGGGAATTTCCCCCGGCAGATTTCTTCCTGCAGGGGAGCTTTTCGCTCTCTGGTGTTTTCCGCCTCGTGGAGGCGGCGGAATATTTCGATGGTCCTCTCTCCTGTGTTAGGGTTCCGAGGGGTCAAGTACGCGAAGGGGGGACGGCTGAGGTGGGCCAGGGCCCCCAAACCACCTCTCGGCGCGGCAGGGGGCCCCACCGCACCAAGGGGTGAGGAGGGCCCACCATGGCCCATCTCAGCTCCCCCTTTTGGCCTCCTCCATCTTCTGGTAAAATAGGAACTTCCATATGTCTCCTTCGATTTATTGATCTTCAGAAATAGTGCATCTCGACGGTGCTTTTTCCAGCAGAATCCTGACTCCGGTGTCCAATTCTCCATTATTCATCAAACATGCAAAATAGGTAAAATAACATAAGTAACACTTCTAAATATGAAATATATCGATGAATAGCAGTAAATTATGATATAAAATAGTGATGCAAAATGGACGTATCAACTCCCCCAAGCTTAGACCTCGCTTGTCCCCAAGCGAAAGCTGAGCTCAGTAAACATGACCACAAGTTTATGGAGCAAAGCGTCTGTCGTGGTGGGATCACGGCAGATGCCATAGGTATGGCTAAGATGGGGCCGAATGGTCGTTGGGGGAATCCGGGGAGGGTTTATGCACTCAAGAAGTGCACACGCAAGAACACGCAAGAACACGAACGAAGAACCAAGAAAGCAAGAACACAAAGCACACCACGATGTACCCTGCTTCGGGGCCCTCTTGCGGAGGTAACACCCCTACTGCAGCACTATCCTAGCCAGTGTATAGCTCAAAGTGACAAGTACAAGCTGCTCCTCGAGCTGTATGATGATACAATGGTGAGAACTTGAGGTAAAAGATGGAGCTATACGGGAGGAGAAGGCACTCCGAGCTGATCCGAGGTGTTTCCGGGGTTTCCGAGCTTCCTCTCTCTCTCTCTCTCTTTCTCTCTTGATCAACTAGTTCCAGCGCGGGGGGGGGTCTTTCGATCTTGGATCCTCTCTAGCAGGAGGGGGTGAAGCCCACTATATAGGCCAGCCGGGTTACCATTGTGCCCCTCGCAGAACACTGTTGCCATGCCTCTGCAACGGTCACCACCGTACCACCGTACCTCGGTCAGGGACAAGACGTGGCTTGCCCATCTCCTGTAGCCTAACGGCAGAACTAGCATGTCCCCTCTGACCGAGACAGGACGTGGCCTGGCAGAGCTACCTCGTAGCCTTTTCCCAGACCTCGCGTAGTCAGCGATCAGAGACGTGCAGGCCCGCCGAACCCGGAGCACGCCTCTGCCATGCTCCTTGACAGACGCTCCCGTGTCAGGCGCTTGTACCCGGCTGGAAGTGACAGGAGCATTGACTCCTGCCCGACCTACAGCCCACCACCTCGGTTAGCTCGGCACGGATGTGACGGGCTCCGTACCTCGGGTCTTGCGCTTAATCTCCTTTACCAGGTCGGATCTTACTTCCTCCCACAGCTTCTCCTGCACTCACAACACAAACCACTGCACTGAGGTAGTTAGGTCGGCTGAACATAGCTCGGACAGTGAACCTCGGCCCTGGCCAACAGTATACCTCGGACCCTCTGGGCCAAAATAGGTCGGCCTGTACTCTCCAGGTCAAGATGAAGCTCGGACTTCCCAGGCCCAAACAGGTCGGCCCTTTCCGTACCTCGGCACAACTTCGAACACCACCTTATGCCAAGCCTTGACCCTACCCGGGGATACTCCCCCGACATTAGTCCCCGAAGCTGGTGCGGTCCTACGACCTCGGAAGGAGGGCCGTAGCAGGTTCAAAACAAGCATTACACCACCTCCTAAACCGACCTCCAACATAGTCACGCCGAGGTACCTCCCATACACCACCATCCAATCCGAGGTAGATATGCGAACTGAACTCTCCGAGCTATCTGACTCAGCACCATCTTGCCTCAAGATTTTCCGAGGTACGTGGCGAAGAATCTCTGCCCGGGCTTCGGAATCCGGACCTCTGCCAAGCAGATTCTGACCACACGCCGCCCTCGTCAGCCGGACCCACCGAACAGCGCACCTGCGCACTCAAGTACTTGACCGCCCACGACCCCTCGATTCTGTGCTGACCAGCGCAGGAAATCCGGGGTGGGCGGTTGCCACTCTGCGGCCCACGATGTGGCCGATCGTGCGGCCGCAGACCGCGTAACCGTGCGCCCACTCGCACACGATCCCGCGCCTCCCGATAACCGCGCGGTAGTGGTGCAGTTAATGCGGGCAGTTACCGCACGCGGCTATAAGTAGGGCCCCACGGGCAACTTCGCCATCTTCTTCCTCCTTCACTCGCCTCTCGCCTCCATCGCAACCAGTGCCGCCGCTTCCGGTTGAGAAGAAACGCGTTCCCGCCGCCGCCGACGAGCAGCTCCTTCGTCGCCGCTGCGACCGCGTCACCGGCGCCGCCCTTCAGCACCTCGTTTTCACGGTATGTACTCCCTTTCTTGATACCCTAGGCATTGCCCTAGGTTTCTTCCTCTTTGCGCTTTGGTTCTTCATATGTTCTTGAATAAAACTCTATTTACCTCCTCCGGTAGATCTTACTTGCATACTTTTTTGGGTAGTAATGAGTTTCATACCTCGGAGATGTTCGCCTAGCATAGATGTGCCTCTATGTACATTAGATAGCCGTCCAACTCCTCCTGAGTTAGCCAGATATAGCCTTAGATTCCAGATTTACTTTTTCTTTGCTAAACTTCTGTGCATTCTTCTGCAGATTGATTCTGCCGAGATGTCTCCTCCTGAGACTTCGGAACAAACCGAGGTTCCAGACCTCGAACTGGAGGTCGGAGAACGAGCCGGCTGGGAAGGTTCGGATGTAACTCCGGACGAAATCCAGTGGCTCAGGGCGACTCGGCGGATTCCCGCCGGGGTAGAGTGTCGCCTGCCAGAGGGCGAACTCGAGCCTCAAGTCAAGGAAGGGGAACGGGTGGTCTTCGTCGCGCACTTCCAGCGCGGCTTCGGACTGCCCGTTAGTGATTTCTTCCGGAGCTTCCTCGACAAGTTCGGACTCCAGGTTCATCACCTCCCCGCCAACGCCATCACCACTCTCTCCTGCATCGTTTCCTTCTCTGAGGGATACCTCGGCCTCAAAGCCACGGTAGACCTCTTTTCTCGCTACTTCCAACTTAAGCGGCAAGTGATCCCGGATCCGAAAAACAAGGATCTGCCCAAGCTACTAACCGCCTGCGGAGCAGCCATCGTAGCTCCTCGCCGAAACTCCATCTTCCCACGTATCGCTACCCGGACACCGTTCGCAAGTGGCTCCGGACGTGGTTTTACGTGAAGAACTCCGGCGAAGAGGACTTCCTCAACTGCCGGCGTTTAACCTCAGCCCTCCTACAGAACCGCTCAACTGGGACTACACTCCCCTCACCAGCGAAATCAAGTCCATCCATGGGTATGTTGCGAAATGGCAGGACCCGGAGGACCCTGCGAACGACGGGAAAGTCCTGACGGCTGACGATCTGGCCTGCACATTCGTGAAGCGCAGGGTCTCCCCTCTCCAGGCGAGGACTCACAAGATCTGCCACATGAGCGGTCTTTATGATCCAACCCGCCATACGCACGTTGCACTGGACAACGCCGCGGTAGCTCGGCGAGTCCGAGCTATCACCAAGTCCAAGATCTCTGACGCTTGGACATGGGGAAGGGAACCCCACTACAGGACCAAGCCACCAAAACAGGTACGCTGTTCCGACGTTTTCTTCGGTACTCCTTTACCACCGAGGTCTTGCTACCGACGTTCATCTTGACCATTTTCTTCCTAACTCCTTTTCATATGTCTGCCATATAGCTGTTCTCCCGCCAGACCGCCGAGGATGGAGTCCATCCTGCGGACCACTTCGGCAAGGATCTCCTGTCGAGGACCCACCATCCAACGTGGATCCTGACAACGAGGATTACATGCCCATTGCCTCGGCCCGCGTCACCACCGCGGGTAAGCCTCAAGCACAAGCTTCAGTTCAAGAGATTTCGGATGACGAGGAGGGATTTCTCGTCATGGAACCAATAAACGCGGTACCTATCTCCTGCCTTCCTCACCTTCCGAACTTTACTCCAGCAACCAGCCGGAAACGCGCTGGTGCCGCAACTTCGGCCGCCGAACCATCCGCCACTGGAGCCTCCGGACCCACTGAGGCTCCGGTCAAGAGACGTCGGCTGAAGAAGTCCGGAAATCCTCCTCATGCCCGAGGGGGCAAGAGGTTTCCTACTTCGGATGGGTAATGCTTTGCTTCTATAGCCAACATGTTTGTTGCTTAAACTATTACCTCGGTATTAACACTTAACCATCTTCCCTTCGTTGCAGTGACCCCATAGACGTGGATCAGGAGGTATCCTCCATGACTGCACCCGTTGGTGCCTCTGAAGCCACGACCACCCCGACGAACTCTCGCCCCGATCTCCTCCACCGAGGTCTGGCCCGGCCTTGGAGAAATCTGCCCCACCCGAGGTCAGAGTTCTCCGCGTCCTCAAACGGATGCGGGGACCAATCGCGCCAGAACTCCGGCTACCGCCTTGCCGGAGCCTCGACTCTCCCCCCGCAGCCAGACTGCCCGCAACCAACAGCAGCAACAGCAGAAGCACAGCAGAAGCAACAGCCCAAGCAACAGCCCCAAAAACCAGTTCGCCAGACTACCTTGCCGTTGGAGAAAGGCAAGGAGAAAGAGAAAGAGACGGTGAAGTCTAAGGTCACCCCCAAACCAACATCTGGGTCTGGCACCCTGACTATCTCTTCTCCTTCAAGGATGCAACCGAGGTCTCCTCCCCGGTGACACGCCGAATTCCTCCATTCGCCGCACCCGTTGATGAGACTGCCCTCCGGCCGAAGAATATGCTCGGAGGCATCTCTTATATTGGATAACCGGCCTGCTTCAAGCTCCGAGGCTGCTTTGGCCTTGGAGGCCTCGGTTAGGGGCATCGAGCAGGGCGGACCGTGGGGATATCCTCCTCTGCGCACTGACAGTGACCAGAGCCTCGGCTCCTTGGAACACTACAATGCAGACTGGAATTCTGCAGACGAGGTCTCCTCGGCCTCCCTAGCTGCTCCGGTGGCTGAGCATCCTGCGGGAAACAGCGCCTGCGGCCGAAGCGTACACGACCTACAAGTCGCTGCCCTGCGTGCTGCTCAAAACATCGACGTAAGTCCTATTCTCTTTACTTTCATGCAGTATCTCATCTAATATCCACCATTCCCAGTCCCCGAGATTCGAGGTAAACTATTGACGCTCCGCCGGAGTTAAAATTGTTTGGCTTGAATCTCAACTTTCAATTTTCATCCGACGTATCCAAACCATTTTACCTTACTTTAGCATGCACCTCGGGTACGAGTCCCCGAGACTCCTGTCGAGGCATACCCCGGCAACATTTTCCCAATGATTTGACTCCGAGTCCCCGAGACTCTTGTCGAGGTATAGCCTTTCTAACCGAGCTATGTTTTTCTTCCTTGCAGAATACTATGAACGTCCGCACGGACATCTTTCATACCCTCTGTTTGACCACAAGAAACTCCACGACGAGCACAAGGCCGTCCTTGCAGAAAAGAACTCTTTGGAGAAGCTCCAAGAGAAAGCCGAAGTAGCTCGTCTGGTAAAGGAACTGAAGCGCATCACTGAGCTGCGGACGTCGGAAAAAGAGCAGCTGCAGGCGGAAAAGGCCAGTGTTGTTGAAACAGAGAAGAAACTTCGGGAGGATGCCGCCAAGGAACATGAGAATGCGCTCCAGTTAGCCGAGGCCCGCGCCACCTCGGCCACCGAGGCTTATGAAGCCCTTCAAGCTTCGGTTAACCAGCTCCTCCCGACGCTGGAACGCATCAACAAGAAATGGACGGTAAGCTTCTTGCCCCCCTTATCCTTGCTTTGTCCTCAACAGTACTGGCTCTTTGCCGAACTGTTTCTTTCATTATTAACAGGCTATCCTTCTGCAGAGCACTTCACCTACACCCAAATCTCGGCTCGCAATATCACTGATCAGCACAGGAAGAGGCGTAACGAGACGAACCCCGTCTGGACCATTGAGGACCACATCGTGGCCATCAAAGCTCGGATCCATCCCTTGAAAACCATTGGGTCCGAACTCCTCGATGCAGGTGTGTCTGCTTTCCGAGCCTTGTGGCCTCTTGCCGATGCTCCCAATACTACGCCTGAGCTCGCCGCCAAGCTTCGTGAAGCCGAACAAAGACTTCGAGAGTGGCGCTCATCTTCAGCTCGCGCTGGAGCTGATGCCGCTCTCAAATTCATCATGACTTGGTGCGAGAAGATCGACCTCGAAAAGATGGACACTCTTCGCCGAGGCTCGCCCTGGTCCACGGACCCAATTCTCATCCAGCGGCGCGAAAAGATGGCTGCCTTCTTCGCTGGATATGCCAACACCAAGAACTTGAGCGAGGGAGACACCTACTCCGACGCCGAAGATGACGAGCCAGAAGAGGAGAATACGAAACAGAATCCGACGTCGAAGCCGAGCAAGGTGACGATGGTGACACCCGCGAAGCAGAAACCGAGGCTTCTCCACAACCTGGTGCCGAGGTTACTGCCGACGTTGCCAGCACCTCCCAGGCTACCTCGGCTCCGGACGAAATCCCTGCTGCATCGGCTGCTGCCGACGTAATTCCTGATGCCTCGACCTGAACTTATGCTTGGCCAAAAAACTTCATTAAATCCCCGGTATGCCGGGACGCAGATGTAATCAAACTTAAGTAGTTCCTTTTGCTACCTCTGTTACTATCATGCTTATCGAACCATGCTTTTCTAAGCTTTACGTCGAATCCTTTTGAATGATTGCTCGAGTTTACTTTCGTGTTTACTATATTTGGCATTCTTTGCTCTTGACTACCATTTGGCGTTGACAGTCGAGTCACAAGATTGTTGTTCATAGCATACAGTACTTGGTAAATTCCGAGGTATGTTTCAAAGTCATCCGACATAAACGAAAGGTAAAGACAGGGGTTAGTAAACGACACATGCCGAACTATATTTTGGACCGAGTCCCCGAGTTCATTTTCATGTCTCCCACGTTTTTTCCTCTTTGCTCTTGACTACCTTTTAGGCAGATGCCAGTCGAGTCACAAGATTAGTTTCATAGCACACATTACTTGAAGTTTGAGACGAGGTTCAAAATAGTTCGGCATATGAACGAAACTGACAAACAGAGATAAAACATAAGCACAAGAGCGAGGCAGTCCCCGAGCTTTAACCTCGGAGTGCCGACATTTTTATTAAGGATTAACCGAGGTACATACATTGCGCCTTTCATGAGTAGAAAGGTCGGAGTAGAGCTACGTTCCATGGTCGCCTGACCTCTGACCGGGGTTGTCCAGCCCATCTTCCCTTGGTTCCTGCGCATCTATAAGATAGTAGGAATCATTGAGCAGAGCTCGGCTCACAACGAACGGTCCCTCCCATGGAGGTGACAACTTGTGCCGGCCTTTCTTGCGCTGCACAACCTCAGCACCAAATCTCCCTCGTGAAACACACGAGGGTTGATACTCCGGCTATGATAACGTCGGAGACCTTGCTGGTAAATTGCTGACCGAGATGAGGCCAATTCTCTCGCTTCCTCAAGCAGATCTACTGCATCCTCCCGAGCCTCTTTTGCCTCGGCTTCAGTGTACATTGCCACTCTGGGCGCATCATATTCGATGTCAGTGGGTAGCATAGCTTCTGCCCCATAGACCATAAAAAATGGCGTATAGCCAGTTGATCGATTTGGCGTGGTCCTTAGACCCCACAGTACTGCTGGTATCTCATCTATCCAACACCCCGGCGTTTTCAGCAGTGGTTCAATGAGCCGAGCCTTGATGCCGGCCAACACTAGAGCATTTGATCTTTCCACTGTCCATTAGACTCCGGGTGTGCCACCGAGGCTATGTCCAGCCGGATTCCCTTGTTCATGCAAAACCGAGCGAACTCTCCAACAGCAAAGTTAGTGCCGTTGTCCGAGATAATGCTATGGGGGTAGCCATATCGCAGAATAATCTCCTTCAAGAAAGTCACTGCTGAATGACCATCCAACTTCCGGATTGGTTTCACCTCGATCCACTTGGTGAACTTGTCCACCATCACCAATATGTGTGTCATGTTACCTCGGGCTGGTTTGAACTCTCCCACCATATCCAAACACCATACCGCAAACGGCCAAGTGATAGGAATTGTTTTGAGCGCCGAGCTGGCATATGCGTTTGCTTGGCAAACCTTTGGCATCCTTCACATCTCCGGACTATGGCCTCTGCATCAGCAAGAGCAGTGGGCCAATAGAACCCATGCCTAAACACCTTGGCCACCAGAGCTCTTGTGCTGCAATGATGACCACACTCCTTGGTGGATCTCCAAAAGCATCTCCTTGCCTTCAGCTGGCTCAACACACCGTTGCAACACCTCGGTTACGCTTCTTTTATAGAGCTCCTTGTTGATGATGGTGTACGCCTTGGCCCTCCTTTGAATCCTCCTAGCCTCGGTTGTGTCACTTGGCGTGCTTCCCTCCGTTATGAACTTCATAATTTGCTCCGCCCACTCCGGCACCGGGTGCAAAGGAAAAAGTTCCTCATCCACCTCCATTGGCTCGGCCACCATAATCTCCTCCATTATTTCCTCCACCATCCTGCGACCAGTCCCCGAGTCTGGATGAGCAGTCCCCGAGGTTTGGTGTGCAGTCCCCGAGCTCTGCCACGCAGTCCCCGGGTCCGACCAAACGCATCCGACGTCTACCTCCATTGGAACAGGTCCGGGCTCTTGCTCCGCCGGGATGAAAATAGATTCGGATTCAGGAGAAGGTTTGATTGAAGGAGTTCTCAAGTGATTCAGGGCTACCCCTGGTGGTACTGCCTCTTTTGATGAACCGAGCTTTGACAACACGTCGGCAGCATCATTTTCTGCCCGAGGTATATGCCTGTACTCACACCCTTCAAAGAACCCGGATATCTTTTGCACATGGAACCGATATAACGCCATGTTGGCATCCAGAGCATCCCAAGTTCCAGAAGATTGTTGCACCACCAGGTCGGAATCGCCGAAGCACTCTACACGCCGGATACCGATCTCCTTTGCCACCTTGAGGCCATGGATTAAGGCCTCATACTCCGCCACATTGTTTGATGCTGAGAAATGAATCTGCAGCACGTACTTCAGCTGATCTTGCTTTGGCGAGGTGAGGACTATTCCAGCCCCCAGCCCGATCTTTGTTTTGGACCCATCAAAATGCATTTTCCAATAATTATAGTCCGGCCTGGGTGGCTCATACTGCATCTCGGCCCAATCACAAAAGAAGTCCGGCAACGCCTGGGATTTAATTGCGTCTCTTCTCTCATAATGTGGTGCATATGGAGACACCTCAATCGCCCATTTGGCAACTCGGCCAGTTGCATCTTTGCACCCGATGATCTCCGAGATTGGAGCTTCGCACACCACCGTCATGGGATGCTCCTGGAAATAATGCTTCAACTTCTTGACCGCCAGGTAAACACCATACGTCATCTTCTGGTAGTGAGGATAGTTCTGCTTCGAGGTAGAGATCACCTCGCTCAAGTAATACACCGGTCTCTGCACCGACCTGCCACCTTCTTCGCGCTCCACCACCACTGCCACACTTACAACTCGGTTTGTGGCCGCAATGTAAAGTAACATCGGCTCATTGTGCAATGGTGACGCTAACACCGGGGCAGTGGACAACATCTTTTTCAGCTCACCAAACGCCACGTCGGCCTGCGGGGTCCATGTAAACCCGGTACTTTTCTTCATGAGCTGGTACAAAGGTAAGGCTTTTTCTCCTAGCCGAGCTACAAATCGGCTCAACGAGGCTAGGCACCCTGTGAACTTCTGCACATCTTTCAAACACTTCGGTAACTTCATGCTCTCAATAGCTCGGATTTTGGCCGGGTTAACCTCGATACCTCGGCTAGACACCAGGAATCCGAGCAACTTTCCAGCCGGGACACCAAAGGTGCACTTGTCCGGGTTAAGCTTCAACCGATACTTTCTCAAATTCACAAATGTCTCCTCGAGATCCTCGAGGAGAGTATGTTTCTCCTTAGTTTTGATGACAATATCGTCGACATACACTTGCACATTTTTGCCCATCTGAGAGTGCAGGCATTTCTGCATACACCTCTGATAAGTTGCCCCGGCATTTCTCAGACCAAAACACATGACACGATAGCAATACGCCCCATACGGGGTAATAAAAGCGTCTTTATTTGATCCTTTGGGTTCAGTGGTATCTGGTGAAAACCAGAGTACGCATCGATAAAGATAACAGTTCACAACCAGCAGTGGAATCGATCACTTGATCAATCCGAGGTAATGGAAACGGATCTTTTGGGCACGCCTTGTTGAGGTTAGTGAAGTCAATGCACATGCGCCACACCTTGACCACGGCTGGCTCGTCTTTCTTCTTTTCCACCAGACCGGATTGGATATCCAGTCCGGATGCAGTACCTCCATTATGAACCCGGCTGCAAGCAACTTAGCCAGCTCGTCCAGCACCACTTGTCTCCGGTCGTCTGAGAGACGACGGGTCGGTTGCCTCACCGGTTTCACCTCTGGCCTAACAAATAAAGAGTGCTCTGCCAACTCCCTCGGAACACCTGGCAGGTCCTTAGCCGACCATGCAAAGATATCCCGATTCTCACGGAGGAAGTGACAGAGCTCGCCTTCCTATTTCTCGCCTAGCCCGGTCCCAATGATGGCCACATGCTCTGGGTGCTCCGGGTCAATGGGGATCTTCTTGGTCTCCTTGGGTACCTCGAACGCCGCAGTTGAGTCCGGGCTCATCAGTCCGGACAGGCCGAGCTGTGTTGACTGCGCCATTGCCACCACTTGATGCAGCTTCTTCTTCTCGGCTGCGATCACCAAAGACTCGGCTAGGTTAGATCCCGCCGAGGCACACTGAATTGCTCGCTTGTAGTCACCCGAGATGGATATGATCCATTAGGCCCTGGCATTTTCATCTTCAGGTATGCAACATGGGTGGAAATCATGAACTTGGCCAAAGCCGGCCTTCCAAGCAGTGCATGGTATGCACTCTCCAAGTCCACCACCTCGAACTCGATACTCTCAACTCGGCAATTTTCCTTGGTTCCAAATGCTACATCCACCCATATCTTGCCCATGGGTGCACAGGAAACGCCGGGCACAATCCCATGAAAAGTACAACTGCTTGGCATCAACTGATTAGGCGAGATGCCCAATTTCACCATTGTGTCTCGGTACATGATGTTGATGGCACTGCCATTGTCCACCAGAACTCGGGTGAACCTCACATTGTTGGTAGGCCCACACAACGTTGGATCTACCACCAGGGCATACTTTCCAGGGCTCGGCATGATCCGAGGTGTGTCCTTTCTGCTCCAAGTGATCTCCTGCTCAGACCAGTTCATATAGGTCGGCACCACCGGCATTACTGCATTCACCTCCATGGCACGCCTCTGCACGCTCTTCTTGTCAGTGGGCTCGGTCACAAAGACCACATAGCTCGCATGAACCTCTCTATAGTCATTTCCGGGGTATTCATACTGCTGACTTGGTCCGGCACCATTGTTGTTGTTATTACCTCGGACATTCACAACATTCACGGGTCTTGCTGCTGCAGGCCTCGGAAGAGGTGCAGTGGTTATCGGGGTAACATTTGCTCCGGACAGATTAGGGTGGGACCTCGGCTGAAATCTCTGAGGTGGTGGTCCTGTTCTGATTCCTCCGGCCCTTGCCCCCTCTTCTCTGATTCTGCGGTTCCAGCTGCACTGCCGGGTTGAATGGTTGGCTGGCTTGCGCGGGTCAGTCGTATGGTAACAGCACGGACCATCTATCATTAATTCATAGGTCATGGGTGGCTCCGGGTTCGGACTAAATGCCGGACCATTGATTTTTGGCCTCTGGACACCTCCAGCTCCGGGCTGATCCGGGTTCACCGCTGCAACTTGGTTGGAGGGTATGGATAGTCCGGCTCCCTCCTCTTCTGTCCGAACTCCTGACGGTCATTACACCTTGGTCCGAGCCGGTTGTTTATTGGCTCCCTCCTTCTGTTACGTGCTCCTGCCTCTGCTGCTGGCTGCATCGGATCACCCAGGGCATAAGAATCTGCAACCCGGATTGTTTCTGCTAGGGATCTCGGCATATCTCTCTGGAGCCTCTGCCACAGCATGCTGCCATGTCGACAGCCATCTGCAAACCAGGAAATGGCCTGTGCCTCTACCACTCCTTCACAGGAATTCCGAACATTGCTCCACCGAGTTAAGAATTCTCGGTCAGTTTCATGATCATCTTGCTTACATGCCGCCAGGAGCTGAGGTCGGTTTGGCCTCTTGTATGTACTAGCAAAGTTGCTGTTAAACGCCAGCTCCAAGTCTATCCAGGAGTTGATACTATACTCCGGCAAATTATTCAGCCAGATCCGAGCTGGACCTTCCAACATGTGCGGGAGATACCGGACCGCCCATCGGCGATTGCCCCCCGCAATGTGCACCGAGGATACATAATCTGTCAGCCAATCTTGTGGCTTGGTGCTCCCATTGTATGGCTTGGTGTTCCGACCTAACTGGAACTGAGATACTGGTGGTGGTGGCTCCTTCATGATCCGAGGTCCAAAACACGCCGGACCAGGAGGGCCTTCCTCCTCCAGTTGCTCAGACAAGTAGATTCTATCCAGCTTGTTACGGACATCGCCTGGAGCTAACATCCGACCTCCTATCCGAGGTCCCAACGCCCCATCCACTCTGTGGTATCCAGCTCGTGCCATGGCCGAGTCTCCATCATCATATCGGTCATCGCCTTGACCGACGTTCTGAGGTTGCTGAACATACTCCGGCTCTCGCTGATATTGCCCCTGCTGCCGAGGTTGTTGCTGATACCTCGGGGGCGGAGGTGGTTTACCTCGGCCAGCCGATGCTGCTTGACCGCCGTTCTGATTTCCCTGACCGGAGTTACCCTTAGCCCGGCTCGCATTGCCTGGGCCGGGGTTTCCCTTAGCTCGGCTAGCATTGCCCTGGCCCACCTTCTGCTTTGCTGCTAGGACTGGATCATACATCTGCAGCTGCTGGTTCTGACCCGAGGTGACACTCCGGGCTCGATCGGCTCCTCCGACGAGTGGAGACGAGGCTTGCCCCTTGGACACCTGACTGACTGGCCTAGCTGAATAAACCATCTCTGAATCACCAGCCCCGGCATATGCTCTGCGGAGAGCCTCATTCTGCTGGTTAGCCACATATACTAACTCATTGACTCGCTTCTGCTGCGCACGCCATGCATCTCCAGATAATCCGGATAGCTCGGCCCTGCCTGCCTCGGCAGCTCTGAGGTTCTTAGCAGGGGAACTATACACCGGCCTTCCAGTTGACACGCGACTCCCACTCCTAGCCGAGGTGGTAGGTCGAGCCTCCCTGTTTATCTCATCGTTGAGCCCCTTGCCTCTCTGCCGCACCTCGGCTCCCCTATGTGTATCAACCGCTACCGGGGTGAAGCCATTCGCTGCATTGTACTCGCGCAGATCTCTATTGAACTCATCTCTAGCTGTTATCATTGCTACAGCCTCCTTCTGCAACAGGACACGCTTTGCCTCTAGGTCGGCCACAGTCACTACTATGTCCACTCCTGGATTTACTGGGTCTGCCAGTGTATCCACTATCTCTACCAGGGTCGCACCTCGGCCCCGCAGCTCTGGGGTGCCAGGCAAGTCCTTCTCTAGCCTGGGCTTTGCAGATCTCACCTTAGCAACCTCGGCTGCCTTGGACTGGCTGGCATCTACTTTGCCAACGGCGTCAACCGGGCCTGTCATCATCACCTCTACGCAGCTCTCGGGGCGAGTGATACGCCGACCTAAAGCCGCGAGGAGAGGAGTTTCGTCGTCCACGAGCACCTGCTCCGGGTACCCGCGAACAACCTCGACAGCAACGTACGTGACGAAGCTGCCGAGCATCATGGTGAAGCCGTCCTCGGGGAAGGCTTGCCGGCGAAACACCCCGCGTTGTCGCTGATGAAGGTGAACTCTCCGATCTTGGCGACAAGCCCGGAAAGAACACGCTCGCCTGAGCCCGTCCGGATGAAAACTCCCTCCAACGCCTCAATCTGCCCCACGGTGGGCGCCAACTGTCGTGGTGGGATCACGGCAGATGCCATAGGTATGGCTAAGATGGGGCCGAATGGTCGTTGGGGGAATCCGGGGAGGGTTTATGCACTCAAGAAGTGCACACGCAAGAACACGCAAGAACACGAACAAGAACCAAGAAAGCAAGAACACAAAGCACACCACGATGTACCCTGCTTCGGGGCCCTCTTGCGGAGGTAACACCCCTACTGCAGCACTATCCTAGTCAGTGTATAGCTCAAGTGACAAGTACAAGCTGCTCCTCGAGCTGTATGATGATACAATGGTGAGAACTTGAGGTAAAAGATGGAGCTATACGGGAGGAGAAGGCACTCCGAGCTGATCCGAGGTGTTTCCGGGGTTTCCGAGCTTCCTCTCTCTCTCTCTCTCTTTCTCTCTTGATCAACTAGTTCCAGCGCGGGGGGGGGGGGTCTCTCTTCGATCTTGGATCCTCTCTAGCAGGAGGGGGTGAAGCCCACTATATAGGCCAGCCGGGTTACCATTGTGCCCCTCGCAGAACACTGTTGCCATGCCTCTGCAACGGTCACCACCGTACCACCGTACCTCGGTCAGGGACAAGACGTGGCTTGCCCATCTCCTGTAGCCTAACGGCAGAACTAGCATGTCCCCTCTGACCGAGACAGGACGTGGCCTGGCAGAGCTACCTCGTAGCCTTTTCCCAGACCTCGCGTAGTCAGCGATCAGAGACGTGCAGGCCCGCCGAACCCGGAGCACGCCTCTGCCATGCTCCTTGACAGACGCTCCCGTGTCAGGCGCTCTGTACCCGGCTGGAAGTGACAGGAGCATTGACTCCTGCCCGACCTACAGCCCACCACCTCGGTTAGCTCGGCACGGATGTGACGGGCTTCGTACCTCGGGTCTTGCGCTTAATCTCCTTTACCAGGTCGGATCTTACTTCCTCCCCACAGCTTCTCCTGCACTCACAACACAAACCACTGCACTGAGGTAGTTAGGTCGGCTGAACATAGCTCGGACAGTGAACCTCGGCCCTGGCCAACAGTATACCTCGGATCCCTTTGGGCCAAAATAGGTCGGCCTGTACTCTCCAGGTCAAGATGAAGCTCGGAACTTCCCAGGCCCAAACAGGTCGGCCCTTTCCGTACCTCGGCACAACTTCGAACACCACCTTATGCCAAGCCTTGACCCTACCCGGGGATACTCCCCCGACAGCGTCGATAAATAAAATACGGACAAGAAGCATCACATTCTTTGATACACAAGTCATTCTAGACAGCAACTTCCCTTCATATAATCTAACTTGAAATAAGTAAAGGGAACCACGATGAAGTGCATAAAGAGAACCATGATTGGTGAAGGCAAACTTAAACTCTTGGTCAGAGAACAATTAACAGATCATACTTATCTTTCGAGAAGAGTCTTTATATCAGAGCTTATATAGCAGAACTTACATGTCTTAATCATAACAGTCTCCTTACAGTCATTGATAACTTCATAGTTATATTCATTCGGATAAAAGCTATTGTGCGAAACAAGGAAATGAGAGATATGATTAGAAGTATCAACACATATAACTAATTGGATCTCAACAACTCAAATGCTCGCTTGAGATAGAGATGAATGGGTTTACTGACTCAACAATAATGTAAAAGATAGGCCCTTCGCAGAGGGAAGCAGGGATTAAATCATGTGCTAGAGCTTTTAAGTTTTGCAAAGCATATAGAGAGTATGAAAATAGTTGTTTGAGCTATGTATGTCGTTGTCAACGAATCGTAGTAAAGTGAACACTAACCCCTTGTCAACCGGACTTTCAAGAGCAGCTCCCATGAAGGACGTTATCTCTACCAGCAAGGTAGATCATCCCTCTTCTCTTTTGTTTACACATGTATTTTAGTTTCTTTATAGTTGACACTCCTCCCAACCTTTTGCTTACACAAGCCATGGCTAACCGAATCCTCGGGTGCCTTCCAACATTCACATACCATGGAGGAGTGTCTATTTGCAAATTAAGTTGCTTACTGATAAATCAGGGCAAAACATGTGAAGAGAATTATTAATGAAAGTTGTAGTTAATTGGGACTGGGCACCCCATTTGCCAGCTCTTTTTGCAAATTGTTGGATAAGCGGTGTATATGCCACTAGTCCATTGGTGAAAGTCTGTTTGACAAAAGTGCTAGAGAAACTCTACAGAACCCTCATGAGCTAATAAACAGTGACACAAAACTAGGAGTAATAAGTTTTGAATAATTTAAAGGTAGCACATGAAGTATTTACTTGGAATGGCGCAAAATACCATATAGTAGGAAGTTATGGTGGACTCGAATGGCAATGGTTTGGCTCAAGGTTTGGACGTATGAGAAGCATTCCCTCTCGATACAGGTCTTTGGCTAGCAAGGTTATGTAGCAAGCATAAGAGTTGAGGGATACAAACAATTATACAAGTGATAAGAATAATCATGCAATCTTCCTTAGAAGCACAAATAGTTTAACTTAAGAATACTAAGCTTATGAGCCACAAAGAAAGAAAGATCATGGAATAATATATTTGCATGCACTCCCTCTTCTACTTAAGTCTCAAAGTATTGTCTACTACTGACCAATGCTAAGTTTGCCAAAACCAAAAAGATTAACTTGGTGCTCTAAAAAGTGATCCCTATACTAACAACAACGGTTATCAATATGAAAGAGAATTGCAAGCTAAAATAAAGTATGCAGAAAGTAAATGATAAAACTTCTCATTAATATTTCATAACGGCAACTCACACCAAGGGATACATAGATAACCAACTAAAAGAGAGATACTTCCACATTGCAAACCATCATATAAGATAACTTCCCTACTCACGATATGACTTTATGGAAAAGTAAAAGGTAAAGATAATGGTGTGATACCGCGGCACTCCCCCAAGCTTGGAACAAACCAAGGGGATGCCAATACTTATGATGAATTACTCCTTCGGTGGTGGTGGCGGTATGACTTGGATTGGAGTAAGAAACCGTTCCAGCATTCGGCGGAGTCTGATATTCTCTTCCTGGAGTATTTCCACCTCCCTCCGCAGGGCTCGGTATTGATCACAGAACTCATCTGTAACTCGAAGTACTTCCGTCACTGCCGGAAAAGAGCTGTAGTCCGGAATAGGTGGTATTGCTCCCTGCAGGTTATGAGAAAAAGCACGTTGAGCGTTAACCGATCCCACAAAGGTGGGCTTCCTGACTGCAGGCTGTTCTCCCTTTGTTGACGGCATCCCCTTTACTTCCTTCATGCGCTTTCATCTTTGCTCTTGACTTCCTCCTTCAGCTTGGGGTCTTGAGTCTCGTCTTCCAAAGGCTCCTTGCCCTTGTTGTTGTTGTTGGAGACCATGGCGCTTCTAAATCTAAAACAATATCTGGACAGAAACAGCTCGAAACGAAACACGATGAAAAGGCGAGATACGAACCTCGGGGGTTCGGGTGAGTTATATAGCAAAAAGTTTTACAACATAAGGAAGGTACAGGAGGAAACCTGATCGGAGACGAGCTCCGGGGTGCTCAAACCACCAGGCGGCGCGGCTGGGGGCCCACCGCGCCGACCTATGGTTTGGGCACCACGGGTGCCGTCTCCCATCCGGTTCGGTCTCTTATTTTTCCATATTTAATAAAAACGACGAAAATATCTTCTAGAAAGTTATTCGCGAAACTTTTCTTACCGAAACTGTTACCTATTCGAATCGAATTCTGCAGTCCCAGAAAAATGTTCTTCAATGAAAGTTTCCGGAGTCACCACTTTAATTGTATCAACCTCTTCATTAATAGAATCTCCAGAAATATAATGCTTGAGTCTTTGACCATTTACCACTTGTGTAGAGTTATCTTTCAATGAAGCAATTTTTATTGCACCTGAACGATACACCTCCACAATAACAAATGGTCCTTCCCATTTTGAGAGTAACTTTCCTGCAAAAAATCTGAGACGAGACCTATACAATAGAACTTTCTCACCAACATTAAATTCTCTTTTAAGAATTCTCCTATCATGCCATCTCTTAACTTTTTCTTTAAAGAGTCTAGCATTTTCATAAGCCTCACTTCTCCATTCATCTAAAGAACTTAAGTGCAACAACCTTTTCTCACCGGCAAGTTTAAAATCTCTATTAAGTTCTCTCACTGCCCAATAAGCTTTGTGTTCTAATTCTAAAGGCAAGTGACAAGCTTTACCATAAACCATTTTATAAGGAGACATGCCCATGGGGTTCTTATAAGCAGTTCTATAAGCCCATAAAGCATCATTTAACTTACTAGCCCAATTTTTTCTAGATTTATTAACAGTCTTTTGCAAGATAGATTTAATCTCCCTATTTGACAATTCTACTTGTCCACTAGTTTGAGGATGATAGGCTGAAGCAATTCTATGATTAACACCATATTTAGCAAGAGTTTTCTAAAACCACCATGGATAAAATGAGAACCTCCATCAGTCATAAGATATCTAGGTACACCAAACCTAGGAAAAATGACATCTTGAAGCATTTTTAAAGAGGTCTCACCATCAGCACTTTTAGTAGGTATAGCTTCTACCCATTTAGTGACATAATCAACAGCAACAAGTATATGAGTATTACCTTGTGAAGAAGGAAAAGGACCCATGAAGTCGAATCCCCAACAATCAAATGGTTCAATAACAAGAGAATAACTCATAGGCATTTCATTGCGTCTAGAGATATTACCAACCCTTTGACATTCATCACAAGATAAAATAAACTTTCTTGCATCCTTAAAGAGGGTAGGCCAATAAAAACCTGATTGTAGAACTTTCTGCGCAGTTCTATCTCCAGCGTGATGCCCTCCATAAGCACTTCCATGGCATTTCCTCAGTATTTCCTGTTGTTCATATTCAGGAACACATCTTCGCATAATACCATCGACTCCTTCTTTATATAAGTGTGGGTCATCCCAAAAGTAATGCCGCAAGTCATAAAAGAATTTCCTTCTTTGCTGAGCTGAAAAGGTTGGAGGCAAGTACTTGGAAACAATAAAGTTAGCATAATCAGCATACCAAGGACTATCTCGCGAACTTACACTTATTGCAGCCAATTGTTCATTTGGAAAGCTATCATTAACAGGAATAGGATCATAAGGAATGCTTTCCAATCTAGACAAATTATCAGCAACAGGATTTTCAGCACCTTTTCTATCTATGATATGCAAATCAAATTCTTGCAAAAGAAGTACCCATCTAATAAGCCTTGGCTTAGCATCTTTCTTTTCCATAAGGTATCTAATTGCAGCATGATCAGTATGAATAGTGACTTTCGAATCAACTATGTAGGGTCGAAATTTGTCACAAGCAAAAACTACAGCTAGAAATTCTTTTTCAGTAGTGGCATAATTCTTTTGAGCAGAATCAAGAGTTTTACTAGCATAATGAATAACATTTAACTTTTTATCTACTCGCTGCCCAAGAACAGCGCCTACAGCATAATCACTAGCATCACACATAATTTCAAAAGGTAAATTCCAATCAGGTGGTTCAACTACAGGAGCGGTGATTAAAGCCTTTTTCAAAGTTTCAAAAGCTTCCTTACAATCATCATCAAAAACAAAGGGTACATCTTTTTGAAGAAGATTAGTAAGAGGCTTGGAAATTTTAGAGAAATCTTTAATAAACCTCCTATAAAAACCAGCATGACCAAGAATACTACGAATACCTTTAACATCTTTGGGACAAGGCATCTTTTCAATTGCCTCCACTTTAGCTCGATCAACTTCAATACCTCTTTCAGAAATTTTGTGTCCAAGAACAATTCCTTCATTAACCATAAAGTGGCATTTCTCCCAATTAAGAACAAGGCTAGTTTCTTCACATCTCTGCAAAACTTTGTCAAGGTTGTGCAACAATTATCAAAGGAAGTTCCATAGACGGAGAAATCGTCCATGAAGACTTCCACAATTTCCTCACAAAAGCCATGAAAAATAGCAGACATGCATCTTTGAAAAGTAGCAGGAGCATTACATAAACCAAAAGGCATACGTCTATAAGCATAAGTTCCATAAGGACAAGTAAAAGTAGTTTTCTCTTGATCTTGCGCTCTCACAGCAATTTGAGAAAACCCAGAATACCCATCAAGGAAACAAAAGTGAGTTTTCTTGGACAACCTCTCAAGCATTTGATCAATAAAAGGCAAAGGATAATGATCTTTCTTAGTTACTTTGTTAACCTTTCTAAAATCAATGCACATTATATAACCAACTACTACTCTTTGAGGAATTAGTTCATCATTTTCATTAGGAACAACGGTAATTCCTCCTTTCTTAGGAACGCAGTGCACAGGACTTACCCATCTACTATCAGCAATAGGATAAATAATACCAGCTTCAAGAAGTTTTAATACCTCATTTCTTACCACTTCTTTCATCTTGGGTATTAAACGACGCTGATGCTCAACAACAGGCTTTGCATCAGGTTCCATGTTGATGGCGTGCTGACATATAGTAGGAGAAATTCCCTTCAGGTCATCAAGAGTATATCCCATAGCTCCGCGGTGTTTCCTCAACACTCCCAATAACCTTTCCTCCTCTGTACCTGAAAGTTTAGAGCTGATAATAACAGGATATATTTTCTTATCATCAATATAAGCATATTTAAGATTATCAGGCAGAGGTTTCAAATCAAAAACAGGATCCTCCTTGGGTGGCATTGTGGTACCCAAATCTTCCACAGGTAAATTGTGTTTGAGCATAGGTTGACGAAGGAATACTTCATCAAGCTCATTCCTTTCTTCCCTGAAGTTCTCACTTTCATGATTCTCCATATGTTGCTGCAAAGCATTGTTAGGAGCAAGAACAATAGATGCAAGTTGAGCAATTTCAAAATCCTCACTAGGCAATTCAGTTTCATAAGGTGCTTTAGCAAATTTAGAGAAATTGAATTCATAAGATTCACCAGCAAATTTAGTAAAGATTTTCTCTTTCTTACAATCTATAACAGCACCACAAGTATTCAGAAAAGGTCTACCAAAAATAATAGGACAACTATCATTGGCAGCCGACCCAAGTACAAGAAAATCAGCAGGGTATTTAGTCTTACCACAAAGGACTTCGACATCTCTAATGATACCAATTGGAGAGATAGTTTCCCTATTAGCAAGCTGAATAACCACATCAATCTCTTCAAGTTTACAAGGAGCAATTTCGTGCATAATTTCCCTGTAAAGCTCATAAGGAATAGCACTAGAACTTGCACCAATATCACATAAACCATAATAGCAATGATCACCTATCCCAACAGAAAGCACAGGAACACTAGACTTCCTAGAACTTTTAGGATGTGAGACAATATTAGAAGCATCCTCACAAAAGATAATGTGTCTATCTTCTAAATTTTCAGTGACAAGATCTTTAACCAATGCTACAACAGGTTCAACAGTTATTTGCTCATCAGGTTTGGTAGTTTTCTTATTACTTTTACTAACAACACCAGTTATGATAGTATGTTCCTTAATCTTATTAGGAAAAGGAACTTTTTCAATATAAGGTTCTGGAATAATGCGATCAGCAACATTAACCTCAACCTTTAGATATATGAGAAACAGATTCATCTTTATATGGTTCATGATAATTTTTAAAACCCTCCTTCGGCAAACCGAAATAGGAAGCAAAGGCTTTATAAAAGTTTGCAACAATTTGAGAGTCAAGACCATAAGTAGTGCTAATTTTGCGATAATCATCAGTATCCATAAATTTTTAACACACTCAAAGTCATAGTTTATACCTGACTCCCTACCTTTGTCATTCTCCCATCCTTCAGTGTTCTCCTGAATCCGATCAAGAAGGTCCCACTTAAACTCTTCTTTATTACGAGTGAACGATCCAGCACAAGTGGTATCCAATAGAGTTTTATCTTGAAAGGAGAGTCTTGCATAAAAGTTATCAATAACAATATTACCAGGAAGCTCATGAATGGGACATTTGAGCATTAATGCCTTCAATCTCCCCCACGCTTGAGCGATACTCTCTCCATCATAGGGCCAGAAGTTATATATGAGGTTCCGATCCTTATGAATCTCACTTGGAGGATAGAATTTGGAGTAAAAGAGAGGTACAATTTCCTCCCATCCAAGAGAATACCCATTCTTCAGCAGTTTATACCAATGTGCAGCTTTACCAGACAGTGATAGAGAGAATAATTTCTTCTTAACTTCTCCCATCGAGATACCTGCACACTTAAATAACTCGCACAATTCATGCAGAAATAACAAATGATCTCCAGGATGGACAGTTCCATCTCCTGCATAGCGGTTATTTGTGACACGTTCAACAATTTTCATAGGAATTTTGAACGGTATTACCTGCTCATCTGCGCCTCCTCTACTACCTTAGCAGTGGTAGTTGTTTTCCCAAATAGGAATTCAAGAGAAGACCCCTCCATAATGAGATATAGCAGCAGGCAAAAATAAAAACAGCACGTACAATAAATGTTTCCCTTACCAATTCCACTTACCAATAGCGCTACACTCCCCGGCAACGGCGCCAGAAAATAGTCTTGATAACCCACAAGTATAGGGGGTGTATCGTAGTACTTTCGATAAATAAGAGTGTCGAACCCAACGAGGAGCAGAAGGTGTTGACAAGCGGTTTTGATGAAGGATTCACTGTAAATGCTCACAGACAAGTTTTTAGGAGTTTTTGATATGACAGATAAATAAAGTACAAGTAAATAAAATGCAGTAGTAATAGTTGCAGCGAGTGGCCCAATCCTTTCTACAGCAAAGGACAAGCCGGTTGTTGTACTTATAATGACCAAACGTTCTTGAGGACACACGGGATATTGTCAAGTGCTTTCGCTTCATATAGTTGATTAATCTTCATTGTTTTGATAAGTGTTGTGTGGGTGAACCTATGCTAATGCACCGCCCTTCCTAGGACTAATACATACTTGTGATTATACCCCTTGCAAGCATCCGCAAATACAAGAAAGTAATTAAGTTAAACTAACCACAGCCTTAAACTTTGAGATCCTGCTATCCCTCATGCATCGATATACCAACGGGTGTTCAGGTTTCTGTCACTCCGGCAACCCCACAATTGGCAAACGAATACACAATGCATTCCCCTAGGCCCATAAAGGTGAAGTATCATGTAGTCGACGTTCACATGACACCACTAGAAGAATAACACCACAACTTAAGCATCAAACCATTAAATATTACTCAACATAGTTCACTACTAACATCAAGACTTCTCCCATGTCCTCAAGAACTAAACGAACTACTCACAAGACATCATACGGAACATGATCAGAGGTGATATGATGATGAATAACAATCTGAACATAAACCTTAGTCCAATGGTTTCACCCAATAGCATCAATAACAAGAGTAATCAACACCGGGAGAGTTTCCCCTATGAAATAGACAAGATTCAGCCCTAGATGTTATAGCGGAGACGGGTGCAGCGGCGGTGATGATGGTGTTGGCGGTGGAGATGATGATGATGATGATCCCGATGAAGTCCAGCTCGATGACGGTGATGATGGCGACGATTTCCCCCTCCGGGAGGGAATTTCCCCCGGCAGATTTCTTCCTGCAGGGGAGCTTTTCGCTCTCTGGTGTTTTCCGCCTCGTGGGCGGCGGAATATTTCGATGGCCTCTCTCCTGTGTTAGGGTTCCGAGGGGGTCAAGTACGCGAAGGGGGACGGCTGAGGTGGGCCAGGGCCCCCAAACCACCTCTCGGCGCGGCAGGGGGCCCCACCGCGCCAAGGGGTGAGGAGGGCCCACCATGGCCCATCTCAGCTCCCCTTTTGGCCTCCTCCATCTTCTGGTAAAATAGGAACTTCCATATGTCTCCTTCGATTTATTGATCTTCAGAAATAGTGCATCTCGACGGTGCTTTTTCCAGCAGAATCCTGACTCCGGTGTCCAATTCTCCATTATTCATCAAACATGCAAAATAGGTAAAATAACATAAGTAACACTTCTAAATATGAAATATATCGATGAATAGCAGTAAATTATGATATAAAATAGTGATGCAAAATGGACGTATCAGCTTTCCAGACTCTTTCAAAGTAAAGATACAAATATTGTACAAGCCATGAAGTTAGTAGATGATGTCAAACTTCTGTTGGCCACCATGAGAGATAGTGGTTGGGACAATCTTTTTGGAGAGGTAAAAAATTCTGCAGTTCCAAGGGTATTCCAGTACCAAATATGGATGATGAAATACCCATTCAAGGTCGTTCAAGGCTAGAGGGAAGGACAATCACCAATCTTCACTATTATCGGGCTGAACTTTCTATGTAGTTATTGAAAAAATATGTGTTGAGATGAATCACCGCTTCGGTGACTTCTTGTTTCTCATGTCTTGATCCCAAGAATTCATTCTCCAAGTTCGATGTAGAGAAGATTTCTCGTTGCTGAAATTTATAGTGATGATTTATCTAATGATGATCGTGCAATATTGAGGGATCAACTTGAGACTTATGTTCTTCATTTGAGAAATCATGTTTCCTTTTCTGCTTGCAAAGATGTTGAAAGTTTGGCAGCAAAAATGGTTGAAACCGAGAAGCACTTGGTGTTTCCATTGGTTTACAAGCTCATTGAGTTGGCTTTTGTATTGCCGGTGTCAACGACATATGTTGAGAGGGCTTTCTCGGCAATGAAAATTATCAAGTCCAAGTTGCGCAAAAAGATAAATGATGACTGGTTCAATCACTTGATGATATGTTACACCGAGCAGAAGATATTCAAATCACTTGATGATGTCGTTATTATTCGACGGTTTCATGCCTTCAAGCCTCGTAGAGGGGTTTTGCCGAGGCATTGTTAGTGTTTTAGTGTCATGCTTTCTAATCTGAATAGGACTTTACAACTCTATGAAGTACTAATTCTTACATACTTAATATAGCATGTTCTATTTTGGTTGTTTCAATGGACATTTGGATACTCTGTTGCCGCTCGTGCCTCATATATATTGTTTAGTGAGTTATATTTTCATACTTTTAGTTATGTATTACGCTCTTCCCAACTATCATGAATATATGTTTTTTTTCAGTTTGATAGTTATATTTGCGTTATATATAAAATATCCGGCTGCGATTCTTGATTGTTTTTCTTAGCTTACAGCCCACAAAGTTTGGTTCTTGTTTAATTCATGCATATTCGATGCTAAGATGTTAGGCTAGTCCTTGTTTAATCACATAGCCGGCCACTCTCATGTTCGTCATAGCCAGAAGATGGCACCATCAAAAAGCTGCTCCATAGGTGAGGCAGAGGACTTATGGCTTCACTCTCTTACGCAGTGCATAACTGGGAGATGTTTTATCGTGCTAATGAACGGAGAGATGACTTGATGAGCATGAAACTAGAGTTAAGACTTAGGACGTGTCTAGCGAGCGCCCGGGCGCCCGACCGCTGATTGGAACGCCCACAATTAATGCTTGCCACGTAGGAACGAAAGCGACGTGTCTCTGGCGCGTGAGCGTTCGAACCAGCTATCCAGCGCATCCTTCGCGTGAAAAATCCTGTCGGGCGCGGCCGAGCGGGAACTGGAGACGCGGGAAAAAGGAGTGGGCCGTGGTCTTCCTGGAAGTGCGACGTTAGTGGCCATGGTCTTCCTGGGAAGAGAGGATTGCATAATAGGAAAAGGACCGCAAGTGGGCTGCCTGGGGAAAGTTGGCCAAGGTAGCATATGGGCTCTGTTTTGGGCCAGACGTGAGTGGGAGGGAGAAAAGGTTGGGATAGTTCGAATTCAGCCCAACATGCTTTTCAGTGAATTGTTGTTTATTTTGTCTAGCCCTACACATATGTTTTCATGGCACACCAAAATTGCTGGCCAACGTAGAAAAATTGCTGGCCAACGTAACAACTTATTCAAAGGGTGCAGCAACTACGGACACACCCAAGAACAACTTATTTAAGGAGTGCAACAACTATGAACACACCCAAGAAGAACTTATTTAAGGAGTGCAGCAACTACGAACACACCCAATAACAACTTATTCAAAAGGTGCAGCAACTATGAACACACCCAAGAACAACTTATTTAAAGAGTGCAGCAACTATGAACACACCCAAGAACAACTTATTTAAGGAGTGCAGCAACTATGAACACATCCAAGAACAACTTATTTAAGGAGTGCAGCAACTACAGCCTGCACCAAAAGAAACCCAGTGCAGGATGACTAACACAACTAGCAGCAACACTTTGTAATATCGCAGGCAACTTGATTACCGAAGTAGGCAAATCATTAGCAATGATATGCAACTTAATAATACTGTAAAGAAACGACGATCATTTCAAAACAGAAGAAACAACAGGAAGCAACTCAACATAAACTCTATGCAATGCCTAACTCGGGGAGCAAGTTGCACATGATAGTATAAAAAAATATGGTGGTTAAATAGTTCTACAAAGTTGTTACCATGAGGCAACTTGGTATGACATGAAACAACTTTGGTGTGTGTCGAGTGTCGACGCAACTTCACAACAGATGTAAGAAACTTTGGTGTGAGATGAGACAACTTCACAACAACGTAAGCAACAAAATAACAACTAAAATCAACTTTGGTACGAGGCGAGGCCACTTTTATGTGCATTGGGACACGTTCACAGCAGCATTTAGCAACTCCACAACAACTAAAGGCAACTCGTGGGTCTGAAGACCCGTTGGATGTTGGTGATGAGGCAACTTTGGTGTGAGATGAGACAACTTCACAATAGAGGTAAGCAACTTTGGTGTGAGATGAGACAACTACACAAACAGCGTAAGCAACAACATAACAACTAATATCAATTTTGCTACAAGGCGAAGCCACTTTGATGTGCGTTAGGACAAGTTCACAATAGCGATCAGCAACTCCCCAACTACTACATGCAACTCGTGGGTTTGAAGACCCGCTAAATGTCGCCGATGAGGCAACTTTGGTGTGAGATGAGACAACTTCACAACAGCGTAAGCAACAACATAACAACTAAAATCAATTTTGGTATGAGGCGAGGCCACTTTGATGTGTATTGGGACAAGTTGACAATAGCGGTCAGCAACTTTATTACGACGAGAAACAAATTTGGCGTGCGTTTAGACAAATTCACAACGGCGCTAAGCAACTTTTGTGGGCAAGACAAAGTTTACAACAGCGGTCAACAACTTCACAACAACTAAATTCACTTTGTTTCAAGGCATATCAATTTCGTTGTGCGTTGAAGCAGCTCCACAACGGCGGTAAAACAATTTGGTGAGCGATGAGGCAACTTCACAGTTTTGGTAAGAAACTACACAACAATTAAAAGCAACTTAGTTACGAGGTGAAACAATTTTGGTGTGCAATAGGGCAACTAGATAGCATCTGTAAGCAACTGGTGTAGTCGGTAATTTACAACAGAGGTATGCAACTTTTATACACGGCAAAGCAAGTTTCGTGCATGATGAAGCAAGTTTATGCATAACATAGGGCTCTTGTGTGTATAATAAGAAGCAGAAGGATCAAATTGCAAAGAAGCCAAAGAGATAAGATTCCCCAATCTTTCTCCCGTGCGGTTGCTAGGCAGCTCGTACAGCCATGGAGGCCTGCTGTATCCCTCCCTCTCTCTCTTTCAGTACCTTCTTCCTCCCATGATCTCCTCTCGATTTCTCACCCCGTCAACACTGGCCGCGCTGCCAATCCCGGCCGTTGCCGGCCTACTCTCCTACTGCCGTTCACCAGCGTGGATACGCCGCACGCTGGTCGTCCTCGGCTTCTATCTGGGCGGCGGTGGTCTCGCGTTGGTGGGGGCGGTGGCCTCTCGTCCTTGTGGGCAGGGGCGACGGTGGCCTCGTGTTTCCGGGAAGGAGCATGGGCTGCGGTGGCCTCTCACCGGCAGGGAGGAGTAGGGCGGCGCGCGGTATCTCGTCGGCGCGAGAGGAGCAGGTTGGGCACGTCGGGCTGTTGGGAGGAGCAGGTTGGGCGCGTCGGGCTTCCGCCGTTGGGAGGAGCAAGCACAACGTCCACCCGTACCGGTGGGGAATGAGCAGGGGAGGTCCGGCGGGCTTGCATCGTTGGGAGGAACAGAAGCTCGGTAGGAGGTGGATCGGGGCGGATGGAGAGGTTGAAGACGAAGACGTTTTCGCTCGGTTGGATTTTGTCGCCTAGCGTGAGCGTTCGAGTCGACGGAATAGCGCAGCTGCGCTATGAGGCATTTACCTAAGACTTAAGAGCAAACTGGTGGCTCTTTGAGATATGGTAAACTCATTTTCCAATGCGGAGCTACCACTACATGATTCAGGTACAATGCAGAGTTGCCCGGCCGCAACACTTGGCACAAACTTAGCTATATGCCGAGTGTAACATTGTGCCCTATGGTCAATTGGGCAAGCACGAAATTTCCAAAGCCTAGCTGCTTACAATCCATAATTGAGATATATTTTGGGAATGCACAAAATCTTTGTGCATAAACTAATTGACAGAAAAGTGCACATCACATTGGCTCGACGAGTCCACGTTGACACAACCGAGGAGAACACCACATCGATCAGTCGGCATAGTCACTGTTGACACGCGACAGTCAGGACAACTATTTGCATTCTACTCTTATATAGCAACCATCCATGCACTGTACATCACATATGAGAAAATATATATAATAACTAAACCGCAAAATATCGAACCATAAACATTCTCGCAAACATTACTGCCTCTTCGGTCTGAATTACTCCAGTTTGATACAATAACAGATAGCCAAGTAAACAGTACTTCAAAGCGCAGCTAAAACTACGATAATTAATATATAAGATAAATAGAAGTAGTAACACATGGATAGAGTTTTCAATTCTTCTCCTCAGATAAATCCACCTCCATTCCCTAGGAGTACTTGACCAAATCCTTTATCTGCAAATTAGAGGAGAAGACCAAAAATTAATTTCACGGTTGACACAGGCCACCATGCTATGAGTCTTCACCTTTTCTTTATCAGAAAAAGGAAAACGAGCGTTCACTATGTGAGAAATATGTAGGTGACTCTGTTTGAGCAATGATTTCTAACAAAGAAACTATGTCGGAAAGGGCATGATCCGATTACTTTCTAGGTGAACCCTGTTTGAGGAACTATTGCTAACAAACTACTGATCAGGTACTTAACTTATTTATGTATGTATACACAAGATATTTACGTCTAGGCAGCAGATGCAGATTTGCGTGAGTTTTGTAAGATCATGTTTGAACATACCTCCTCAGGATATCAGTGAGGGCCAGCCTGCTGGTACTGTCTGGCGAACCACTCAAGACAGGTGGGGCAATATAGAATTCGACTCACTCGGTTGCCCGGACCCTCCTGACATCGCTCGCACAGACAAATGTGCTCGGCTAGATGATGGGAGGGAAGCGATGAGCTCGAAGCCTTACTCGCTTGCGGGCGCCGCTTGTGGCAAGCGGGACATTGCGCCGTGGGCACGATAGGGGGAGGACCTGGTGGTCGAACTGCAAAGGAATTTTAGTCAATCAGTCTCTATTTGGTAAAATGCTGCGACTTGGAAACACGGGAAACAGTCAGTCGATTAGTTTTTTACCGGGTCCTGCAGCTGAAGGTGCCGTTTGGAATATCATGTTACTGGCCTGATTGGGATAGAGTGCCATGGTGCTAGATCCGGCGCCGTCTCCTGCCACATAAACATGGATAAGCAATGTACTCCAATTACAGGATAGAGAATGGCAATCAACAGTTTACATGGATGAGCAATGGACTCCAATTACAGAATCGAGAATGGAAATCAACAGTTTATATGCTCACCACCGCTCGGTTGGATGAGCCTCGGCCTCTTGGCAGGTCCCGGCAGCAGTGGCCCGTGCATCAGCCCCTGCTGAGCCCGCTGTTTCTCTCTCGCAATCATCCGCTGCGCGAACTGGAGTGTGAACTCTAAAAGAATTAAGAACCACACACGAATTGAAAACATTGTGGAATTAGTAGTCTGATCTCATAGAGCTTAGGATACTGAAGAAGAACAGACAGACGCCTTATTTATTGAAATGCTACGGCAAAAAAAAAAAGGCGGTGATTAAAACAATTGTTCTGCATATCTATGCATCGCATCGGTTTAACCTCTGCTATCCAAAAGAAACTAGGCCGTGATTACAACATGTTGTGCATATCTATGCATCGCATCGGTTTAACCTCAGCGACCTGCAAACTAGTTACTCTGAGCAGTTACTCGGACGCGGAGCTTTGGGGCAGGCCCTAAACCAACGACACGACTTGAAGATCCACGGCGGAACGGGAGGCGATGCTAACCTGGACGCTGCTGCACCATCTGCGCAAAATCTGCGATGACGGGTGCCGGCTCCAGCTCATCCTCATCCTCATCCTGGTTGAGCGCCTGCTCAAGCAGCTCCAGGGCCTGCCGGAGAGCCACATCTGAAACAACCAAACCCGAATTGAAAACGTTGTGGCATTAGCAGTCTGGTCACACAGAACATACTCCCTCCGTTCTATATTAGATGACTTTCATTTGTCTAAATACGGACGTATCTAGACTTGTAACAAGTCTAGATACATTCGCGTGTAGACAAATGGAAGTCATCTAATTTGGAACGGAGGGAGTAGGTACTGAACAAAAAACTGACGAATTAGTTCTACAAATACGAGTATACGACGGCGACATGCAAAAGAGAAGGCTGTGATTACAACTGTTGTTCTGCATATAACCTGAGATGGTTTCTGCATTCGGCGCTTAAACTTTGCTCTCCATAAAAATCTACGCAATCAGGTCAGTTAGCCTTTGCCTAGTTAGCTAGTCCCTATGAATATGATGGACCTGCAAACTAGCAACTCTGCTCGATACTCGCGCAGCAAGGAAGCAATTACACGGACGCGGAGCATTGGGGAAGGCCCTAAAACGGGAGGCGATACTAACCTGCGATTGGTGGCTGTGCCGGAGGCACGGGGATGGCCGGCTGCTGCTGTTGTTCAAGCGGTGGCTGCTGCTGTGGTGGTGCGAACTGCGCCTCAACATGTCCTGCCTGTTCCTGAACATGCTCCCGAGCTCCTCCACTGCCAAGAACCAAAGTCGAATTACTGATCACATTGAGGAAGAGCACAAAAACATGTATATACGTACGCCTTGTTTCTTGAGATGCTATGAACGACACAAAAGAGAACGCTATAATTAACCTCAGGAAATTTATGCAGCTAATAGATTAGCCTTGGGGAATGCACTAAACATGCGTGATAAGGAAATCGAAGACCTTGGTTTTGAGGGTGGGGTAGGGGGCCTGAATGAGCAGAGACAATACCGAAGATCCACGGCGGCAATACTGACCTGGATTCTGCTGTGCGATCGGCGGCTGTGCCGGAGGCACGGGGATGGCCGGCTGCTGCTGCTGTTCAAGCGGTGGCTGCTGCTGTGGTGGTGCGAGCTCCGCCTCAAGGCCCTCAACATGCCCTGCCGGTTCCTGCACCAGCGGCCCCCCGAGTACAAACTGCTCCATCACGTCGACATCCGGGAACTCCGCACCTATAAAGAACCACACAAGAATTGAAACCTTTATGAAATTAGTAATCTGTCCACATAGAACTTACCATAAACAAAAAGCATACGCCATATATACTTGTTGAAACGCTACAGCAAAAGAGATGTGTGTCATTAATTACAGGAATTGCTGTGCAAATAATCTCTGAAAGTTTCTGAATCGATCGTCTTAACCTTTTCTCTGAGAAACACCCTATCAAATCAGGAGCACGGGCTGGATCTACGGACAAATCAGACCTGCAAACTAGGTACTCTGCTATGCTAGGTCCCTAGGTACATACTCGAATGTGGAGAAACGGGGAACGCCCTAAACCTGTGGCGTGATGATGAAATCGTGACCGGGATTGGTGGCGATACGAGCAGTTGGTGCGACGATCTACAAGGTGTGGGTTTGAGAGATGGAGGCTGTCGAGGATGGCCGGGAGCGTGGTGGGATAGGAGTCAAGAGACAAGGGCTGGGGAAGGCCCTAAAGGCGCGTGACGAGAGGAAGAAGACGACGGCGGCGGCGAGACTAACCTGGCTGCAGTGGCGCGACTGCGAGCGGTGGCGCCTGTTGCTGCTGCGCGACGACGGGGCCCGGCTGCTGCTGTGGCGCGACTGGCGCCTGTTGCTGCTGCGCGACGACGGGGCCCGGCTGCTGCTGTGGCGCGACTGGCGCCTGTTGCTGCTGCGCGACGACGGGGCCCGGCTGCTGCTGCTGCGCGACGACGGGGGCCGGCGGCAGCTGCGCAACCTCCACGATGACCTCGACTTCGAGGTCTCGAATCATGTCGGGGACGTCAGCTTCCTGGAGAACGGGAAGATCCTCGCCGAGCACAGGAGCATGCTCCTGGGCTCCCTCGGCAGCTTCCTGGAGGTTGATGTTTCCCTGGCCGGCGGCCATGCCTTTGGTGGCGGAGCACTGGTAGGAGGGATGAGGTCTGGCGCTTGAGGTTGCGGGCGGGGTGTGCTAACAGAGCGCGGTGCGGCGGGGGTATATAAAGAGCGGAGCGCGAATGGGAGGGCGAGAGGAAAAGCGGCCGACCGGCCGTTGTAGGTTGCCGGCTTCGACTGCTGGCAAGGCATGCCCGGTTCGTGTCTTCTTGCGTTCTCAGGCCCGCACTCCAAGAAGGATACGATCTCAGGGCCCACAGTGTACGGAATACGCAGGGTGTGTCCCCTGATCCTCCTGGCATGGCTGTACAGCGTGCCTTCCGGCGGCTGACCGGCCAAACACTTTTACGCGATGAACCGTGGGTGGGTTAGCCTTAGCCAGCAAGATCCCAGTGACCGGCCGGAACCCTATCTTGATTAGCACGTAAGGTACGTGTGAGAGGCGATAAGCTCAAGGCCCGGCTCCCGGAGAGGAGTAACTCCAAGCCCTCATCCTGCCGAGAAGGAGAGAATGGTGCACGGGGAGGGAGAAAGAAGAGAGTAAGGAGGAAGAAGATCACGTGGGTGGGACCCACTCACGCACGCAACCTCGCGACTGCTCGCAAAAGGCAGTTCCGCTGTTTTGGACGATCAGTTTACTTGCTACGTAGCCGGCTTGTCAACTGAACGCAAAATAGTATCGTGTTGTTCTAGACGAGATCATCTGCAAGTGTGATTCAGTTCCAATGCACGACTTGATATGCAGTGGGGTGTTGATATGACATGTTAGGTGACTCTAAAGTAGTTCACTATACTCGCTCCGATCCGAAAAAATTGCCACGTGTGTAGAAATGTAAATTTATAAAAAGGTCACTCTAATTTACAAATATCACATCGTGTGTCTCCGACCCTAACTGCATGTGTCTCTGCCACGGCCGTCCCGGGGAATCGCCTCGCCGCATCCCGCGAGTGGCGGCAGTCTGGAGGAACCACCGGCGCTCCTCGCCGCATCCCACCAACGCAGGCTTGAGTCACGCCGCCACCGAGGAGGCCGAGCACGGTGGGGACACCGCCATTGTCAACGAGGTGGTGAGGGGGAGAGCAGCCACCAGATCCGGCACGTCCGGCTGCGCGGCATTTCCTCGACGGCGTCGACCAAGAAAGCGGGGCGATCGGCTTCGACAATCGTTGCGACCCGGCAATCCTACTTTGATGAGTCAAGTTGGGTGCAGACGCTTCTATAACTTGAAATGGGTAAACCATCTCACAAAGTAAGGTTTTCTTAAACGGAATAATTGCTGATGTAAAAAGTATAGAGAGTACTTTGTAAAGGGACGTAAAATGTTTGAATGATTTGAAAGAAAGGCAGCTGGAGAGCGTTGCTCCTCTGCAGCAAAAGAGATCCTGTGGTCCAACGTACTGCATGCTACCTTGTGGACCGACCATGCATGTCACCTGACAGAGCTCGAAATTAGATAAAACTGCGAATAGCTTTCGTTTCTGAAGCGCTGAATCACACGTCCTTCCTTGGAGTGCTGTTTTGGCAGCTTGTTCGGAGTACGCTGGACCCAATAGGCAAGTGCCCAGTTGCCCACCCTTTTTTGGCTGCCCCACAGACAGGCAAGCGACACGGCCTGCACTGCACCTCCGCCAGGGACAGGGTACGTAGAAGCACTTTGCCGATTTCTTTCTCCTCGGAATATTTGGCACGCAAAGGCGGCGATATTTTCACCGAGTCCAGCTGGAAATATTACTTTCCTGGTCGAACGCCACCGCGACTGTGATATTCGGACGGTGAATCAAATCCATGAAGCAAGGTGACTAATTTACACCTACCTCGGTGTAGCATCATCACGAGCTGCTGCCCCAAATTCACATGCCGCGCGCGTCAAGTGGAACTTGGAAGCAGCTTGATGCATGTCACCGCGAGGCACCGACCTGACCCCACAACTCCCCTTGGCCGGAGCAGTCCTCCAGCCTACCTTCCCATGGCCGCACATCACGGCAAGACCTAGCCGATAGAAGTAGCGCCTCGGTGACGGTGAGGCGGCGAGGCAGGTGGCGCAGCGGGAGGCGAGGGCGCGCGCGCCTCATAGGTGCAAGAGACCAGGGTCGGCGGCGACGCGCGGGGCCGGTGAGGCAGGGTTGATGGACCTCCTGCCATGGGCCGCCCACTGCAGGCCCTAGTCCGAGCACCGCTCGTCGTCTCCAGCTGGCACGAAGCGCACCGTCCCTCCTCTGCATGCCGCGACCACAACACCGAACGGCCGGGCGAGTGGCAGCGCTGGACCGCGACGGCCAGGAGCTCGACGAGAATGGGCATCCCTGTTGACTTTTCTTTTTTTAGATATTTTTGTATTTTTCATTTTTTTAGACTGACAAGTGGGACCCACCTTCCACCTCACCAAATTTGATTTTTTAAGTTTTAATTAGACTGCCAAGTGGGGCCTACTTGCCATGTCATCCTGCATGTGGGCCATCCCTGAAAGAACGGATGTCTAAATTGAATCAGAGCGTCATTTGAGCAAAATGAGAAAAACTGGGCAAAATGTGGTACCAAAATGAGATTGAGGAGCACACTGATACCAATCCGTAAATTTGGCTACAAAAGTGGTACTTTTACGCTATCAACTCCCGTGAGGCACGAAACACAGAATAATCTTATACAATTACACTACCACTTCAGAGAAAACGTCCGTCAAGACCAAGAGATCGCTACAAAAAGGACTACGAGGAATTAGTTGCAGAGAGATATTCTCACCAATTGAAGGCTCGAAACTTTGAAAACAACTAGGGTAATGTGCAAGAACACCCGGGAGATTAGCGTCATGTCTGAATTTTTAATGAGAAGGCCATGTAAAAGGATGAATACATTTTTGAAGGGGGTAAAAGGATGAATATGGTGAATTGATATCTGCATTGAGTCTCGTGGCTTAGACTTACAATATGGTTTTTTAGAAGTAAATCAAATTTAGGCTCCATACCCCTCTCCCATTCGCTCGCCGGAGCTGACGCCACTGGAACGAGGAGAGGCCCTGGGCCTCTTATTTATGTATAACCAGCTCCATTTCTGAGCAGACTAAGGAAGCATGTTTTAAACAAAAAAAGTCGGAGTTGTTTCATACTTTCATTACATCAGTAGTAAGACAACTTAGACCATCCAACAGCAACAATGACGATATTATCAGCACAAAAGAGAACAATAGGAGTTAAAACAGATTTCCGGACAGGACATGACCGTTTTGACTCGTAAGACTAGAGCTCCCGTTATTGAAACGCATTTTAAGAACACTAGAAATTTTGAAGAAAAAAAATCATTCAAAAATTCGGATGTACATCCAAACTTTATTTTGCCGCACAAATATTTTCGCGAGATATGACTTTTTTGTGAGCTGTGTAAAAAGACAAAAAAAAGTTTCGCGTAGTCATTTCGGAGCATCGGAATCTGTCTTTTGTACACTAGGCACAAAAAACGTCTTCTTTTGCCAAACTTTATGTACAAATAAAAAGCGACCATATATATACCAGAATTTTTGTTTGAGTTTTTAACATTTTATGATACGATTTTTAGGTAGTGGGTGCACCTACACCAATGAGTTAAAACAGATTTCCCAACATCATATTTGTTATGTATATTAAAAATGAAAAGAGAAGCACTTGGGATGTGTATTTAAAACGAGACTTACGACCTATTTAACATGACTGCAACAACAACTAAGGTCTGATAGTGTAATGTAATTATGGGATGCATTCCCTTGGGGCAGAAACACTAACATGGTTTCTTATTAGAGAACAGGCAACCTTGGTTGATTGTCATTTCATTAAGGTTAAGAAGAGAATTTTCTCATTCCTGGGATATCCAAGGCCGCTACTTCCCTGTGCTTGTCTCAGGGACAGCATGATCTCAGGGAGCGCCACCATTTCCTGACCAAGTCGTGGACAGCGCGATCTAGCCCTGCAAAACCTCTCCTCTTCCATAACTTGAACCAGAACTCACTGAAGAAAGGGCACTGAACCAACGGATGGTCGATATCTTCCTGCGCATGATCACGGAGGGAGCATCCTGGTGAGTGATCCAGACCCCTCCGATGTAATCTGTCAGCTGTACGAACAGTTTTTTTCTTTGAAAGAAGCCCAGTTCTTCCACAGAGTTTGAGCATAGTTACTCCACTTCAATTCTACCTCCAAGAAAGCAGAGTAAGCCCAACCTGAGGAATATTGCCCATGACCTGTCAGGCGCTGTCCTCCTCCATGCTCAAGGGCAGGAGTACACTCCTTAGATCCATCTGTCGTTCGAGAAATTGGTTCTTGGTCCATGCTCAAGGGCAGTTCTCGGCCTCTCGAGATGACTTGAAATCCAGAACTTACCAAAAATGCAGAGGCCCGACATGCTCAAGCCATCGCCACCTAATCCGCAAAGCATCATTTAGCATCTTAAGATTCAAGATTACAGAATCTCCATACTGAACCGTCATGTACGCCTGCTGCTAAGCCACTTTTTTCTGCAGTTTCCTCCTTGCATCTTCAGAGCAATGCCAGAAAAATGACCTACAAATCTTATCGATTCACTTGAACACCCAAGGATGCAGATCTACGGATAGTATGTGATAAACCGCGATAAGGACAGATACATGACTGAAGTAGCTGTGCTGTCTTTGCCCCCATGGTCATGGAATCGTAGCTATCACTTTGTAAAAAAAGTAGTACAAAGAGAAACAGTTTTGATAGACGATAGGAGTGGAAAAATCCAGTTCACCTTGTTTTGACCTCCAACAGATCAGAACAGTCCGAACCCAAAGCACATATATGACCATTCTCATGCTATCCGTAATAGAGCATGTCGGAGCCTACAAAATTTAATCAAGATACATTACTCATGGATCCATTACTATTTATTTCATTTTGATTAACAACATGAGTTATGAACACAAAGACCATTCTATCTTAACAAAAAAATCGTTACTACGAGAGCACGGAGTGATGGATTAGCAGTTTCATTTGAACTAATTATTCTTCTCTGACATTGTCACCTCCAGTCAGCCCAAAGTAAACATTAAGAGATGTACCAAGTACATAATGCGGTGTTAGTAATCAGTCACATGCTCTGCACCTACAGAAAGGAACCTGGAGATACCTTGGGGCTGGTGACATTGCAAAATCGACCAATTCTTTCAGGTTTTTCACGATTTGTCCTATTGCTGGCCTTTAATATGCATTATTTTGATTGCACAAGGATGCAACCTTGCATGACCTTTCGAGCTCCTAGAAATTCACATCTTTGACCAATTCAAAAACCAACAGAGGTTCAACCTCTAGTAGAGAAGCTTGATCAGGCTGGAAAAAGAGCAGCTTATTATAGCTGCCATTGAATCAGCAGTCAACTCAAAATATACAAGGTGTATACAAATGATCAAACAAAAGGTGGAAGCTACATGACACCTGCTTGCTCATCTTCGCTGTTTTTGAGGATGATCTGCGGACGGAGCCAGCTGAGGAGGCAAAAATAGTTCTGCTTCACCAATTATAGTAGTTCTTCAGAAACCGGAACATGTAGCATTACTGCAAATTCAGTACAACGCCACATCAAAAATAGTTCAGCTTCACCAATTATAGAAACAAAACTGAGTTTATTATGACAAATATTCACAAAATAAAGAAGGTTTAGTGAGTTTTATTATGGTGATATCTTGCATTTCTTAGTCCAGCGTTGATCTTCAAAAACAATACCTCGTAGCCTAAATACATCAGCCTCCATGGAGAGAAAAAAATACTTGCCATACTCAATATCCATGAGGCACTGAAAGAATAATATTCCAATAAATGCAATGTCAATGAAGTATAGATCATATGTAAAATACCAAAAAAAAAGTACTTACCATTTTTTCAGTGACTCTCTTTGGATGCCTGCAATATGTGGCGTAGCCAACAAACAAATGTAAGGTCCAGGCACACCTTGTTGACCACTGTTTCCGTCCCAAAAGAATCACGGTGCAAATACAAGAAGAGTGTTTCGCCACATTCTCTGCCTCACAGACATGTAGTCCAGCATGCGATCATTAGTTGTAATTAAATATATCAAACTGATGGAAATCTGATTCACCAGAAAGAAGATAGCACCCTTGGAAGTGCTCTCGACGACCTCTGCCTCGCATGTCGCCTCTACACCAGCAATAGTGATCCTGCCAGCATGAGCATCCAATTGTAACCCTTCAGCTGGGGGTCTATTTCAGACATAATCAATTTGTTCCCTGCAAGCTTGACACCGAACTACTGAAGACAGGTACATCCCAGCCAAGAGAGATCATCATCTACATTAACAAAAGCTTCATTCTATTCTTGATCTCGCGAAGGAAGTTTCGATATTTGTGAGGCTGCAAGTAGCTAATAGCCCAAGTAAATAAAACATTAGGACTATATCGCTATGCCTGTCGATTTGCAAGTAGTTATAGACACATGAAAACAAATATTACTTCAGTACTATATTAAAAACATTCCTTAAAATAGAATCTAGCAATAGAGAATATACAATCAGATAAGATGTTAATAACTGATAATATCATCAACGCTGTGAAAGATCAAAAGGTGCATACAGAACTACAACTTTGAAAATGCAGTGCTCTGCTCGTTGGGGCTTTAAAGGGATCTCAGCCCATAGTACCACAGCACAGTGTGAGCAACTAACATAGCTTCTGTGAGGATGCTATCATTATGTTTTTAGGTTCTGATAACAACACCTGGGGTCACAGACCAATCAGTTAGGATGCACATATATCCCTGGCGTTTTAGCTGTTACAGAAACAGAGCTACAGAGGCTCACAAATATTCAAACTGCAGCTATACTTCTGAGCATAAGAAAGTAGCTACATCATCATACATTCATATACCTCTGCACGTCCTTGTATTGTATTTGCCGCGGGAGGAAACGAGCAGGTCGGGGTATTGTGTTGATGCCGAGCTGCATGCTACTACTCCACGGTTCCGTCGAACACGACGACGATCTTCTCTTCTTGAAACGGCAGCTTCCACGGGCATAACCACAAACAGGTGGAAGGCATCGCACTGAAGCAACCAACAGGATCCAAGAGAATTCAAGGGTCAACGGCAAGAAAGATCACATCTGTACGAGGTGAGAAAGAAGGAAAGAAGCACACGAGAAAGAGAGGGGAGGGACGAACCATTGTTTCGGCAGCGACGGAATCGGCCCAATTGCTCGAGGCTCTGGCCAAGGCTAACACTTGAAGACGACGGCCACCTGACCTCGGTGACCTTCGGCTCCACCAACCTCCAACTTCGCTTCGTCTCGAGATCCAGCTCCTGGTTCGCCACGGGCTGAGTCCCACGAGCATGTGGTCAGGATCCGGAAGAACTGTCGTGCGTTGTTCGTGTCGTCAGTTTCTTCAGACACAGTTTCCAAATTTTGAAAGTCTGCCCAATTTGCCTTTTTGTACAGGCCGAAATATAACGATTTTGGAGTTAAAAATTTGCAAGATTGTAGATGTAGACAATATGTACATCCGGGAATTTTTTGCGATTTTTGGAAAGTTAAAAATGTGGATTTCGATTTTTTTTTTAAAGCTCCATATAGAATGCCTTCAAAAATCCACTCTCATGGGGCTACTATTTCTCTAAGCTGGAATTTGCGGTCTGATTACCACCAGATAATAATGCATTCAAAACATATTTGCAAAAATGCATTCAGAATGCGCATTGCTTGCCAGTGTAAAAATAGAACCTCCCGTTGACAAATGGTAACTTTCCTTTGCAACTACTGATCAGGGCCTCTTTGGTTAAAAATGATTTTTAAAGGAATTTCATAGGACTTATCCATAGAAAGTTTTCATATGGACTCCATTTGGTTCATAGGAATTGTATTTGGATCATTAGATGGCGACGTTGTTAGAAGGGAAAATGCAAAGGCGGCCGCTAACTGGTATCATAATCAGTTAATGAATTTCTGGGTAAAGCTCTACAAGATTTGCATATAATAAAGGAAATTCTGAATATCAAAACATAATAGCAGCAAACAGCTGAGCTATGTCCGAGATCTGAAATACAGCAGCGGCAAATCCACAACACCAATCCTGATGTTTGAAAATCAAAACATCATACAGGACACATGCATGGTACGGTAAAGTGAGTGAATTGCTCAGTTACACCAGAGATCCTGATGGCTGAATTCGACAAACTAAACAGGATGCACAATATCAGCAATAATAACGTTATTACACTAAAAGATAACATCAACGCTGACAGACACACGGATCGATACTCTGCATCTCGCGCAATCTGTCTGACATCTTTGTTGGCTCTAGTGTTGACGTCCTTCGTCGATGACGATGATGTCCATCCTGATGGTGAAACTGTCGGACTTGAGATGCTCGGACTTTTCGAATTCCTCTCTTGAATTGAACCAGGGGTATTGTATATAGGTATGGCTTGGCACATGAATTATCGGCAGTGTACTACGAACATATCTGAGATCTTGCAGTTCAACCTCATCGACGAAACTGATCGCAACCTGCACTTTCACAGGGTGCGCAACATCCTGAACTAGACCGAAAGAAACAGATATGTAGTCGGCATTCTCCGGGGTATGATTGTTCGGGCAAACCTGTAAAACCCAGCGATAGCCTCCAACCATGAATGGACGTGACTCCAGTCCGGAGCCGGTAGGTATGTCTTTGGCGCGCGAGTATCCGACGATCTCGAGCAGGTGAAACCCGTTGTGCTCGCCGGTGATGGCAACGGTTGATGCCCAGGTCGGCGTCGGCATGGCAAGAAACTCAAGCTGTTTTTCCTCTCCTTCGTCCAACTGATCTACTTCTACGCGTTGCACAACTAAACCGATATTGGCGGATTGCTGGTTCGCTCTGCCTTTTCTTAAGCTGATTTGTTAAGATACGGACCTACGGAGGAGTTGCGTAAAATACAACCAGTCGAGCCGTTAGGAACAGAATCCATCGATTCTCCGCCCGAGCATGTAGGATGATGTTTTTTTTTTTAACTTTTTCGACATATATTAAACCAGCAAAGAGTATACGATTACATCGATTACAAAAACAAAACTAAAAGAGACTAGCAAATCTATGAGATCTTTAAACCCTTTCTTCATCCATGACATAATCTTGTACTTTTCTGAAGGCAATCGTAGAACAACGCGAAACCAACAAACCACAGACCTGTGAATACCACCGAAAGTTCTCCCTTTTTAATTTTGAGCCGCAATGCCAAGCTTTGTGCACGCACGCAACCATTAAATTAATCAAGCAACATCGGCAAGAGCACCACCACTGATATTTCAGTGACAAATAACCGAACCACTTTGTCGACGTTGTTGGGAGCCGAGAGAACGAATCACCAATGCCGAAGACGTAGCAGTCGGGATAGATATTGCGAGGACAAATCTCCTCGCGACAACCATGAGAAACAATCCAAGATTGATCTAGCGAAACAAGATCTGAAGAAGCATACCTAGACAGAATTAATCTTCCAAATCCACCATTGACGTTGGGAAGGGTATCTCGTCGTCGAACGAAGCGTAAATCACTTATTACAGACGAGACCATCTCAATTAACGAAGAAGATGACGACCAAAACGAAGCTCTAACATTAAAGACCTTCAAAAAGCGTCGTGCGTAGGTCCGATGTCCCCACCCCTTCTAGTGCCAGAACGGCACCTAGAGGAGGCGAGGACCCGTCGAATCTTTGTCGGCGACGACGATGAAACTATGTAGGATGACGTTTGATGTGGCGGGTGGCGCGTAATTAGGCTTTGGAGCGAGAATTTTCATGCGCATGCATGGCGACGCCCGCAGATGGATGCTATCTTTGTAACTAGAGGTCGGGATCCCAGCCGGGTAATCTCTCCTATGCGGCGAGTTCAGAACTCTAATTATTTTAGTTTAGGATGGCAGCTATTGCTGTGGGCGGCGCAGATGTCGGTGCTCCAGTAGCAGCTTAGGGTGGTGCTCTGGTTTTTCCTCCTCGTCGCATTCAACGGGCCTTCTAGCTGAGATGCAGGCGGTGGAGCGCATCACGCGGGAGCTTCGTCGAGCGCGTCGGCCCGATTCGAACATGATGTGTGTCGACTGAGCGAATAGCTCCTGTGCGACGTCTTTCGTTGGTAATTGATGGACAGCGACGTCGTTGGGCGAAATAGCTCGGGTGCGACGTCGTCTCGTGGCTGAAATAGCTCGCGTGTGACAGTCGTGCTTAACCGCATAGGACAGGTTAGGGGTTGGATTTATGTGAGCCTGGTGGGACCCCCACTTATCCACATCAGCAAAGGGCCCACAGGAGCACCTTCGAGCGTGGGTCCCACCTTTTCATCAGCTGGTACAAAACGACGTCATCCGCCGCTTCAGAGGAGCCATCCCCGCGAGCTTTCCGACCGTTGCATCCTCTCGTCCCCCTTCTTCTCCGGCGACAGCGCGCAGCAACGCCGGCGGTAGAGGTATGTCGTCGAGCTCCGCTTCCGCCTGCACCTCCCAGAGTCCATGGCCGCGCTTCGGTCCAGTGCCGCTAGGAAGGTGCCCGATTGCCCACGGACAGCGCCCCGGAAACGGCGGATGACCACGAGGAACAAGAATGGCAACGCCGGGCGTGAGTATGTGACATGCGAGAGCAAACCAGAGCTGGGGAAGGTGAGATCTGAGTTTCCCCTCTCCCAGTTTCTTTTTATTTTCGTCAATTTTGGATTTTCATCTTATTTGGGAATTAGGGTTAATTTTCCTATTTTCAGGATCTGCTTCCATGCGACCATTTCGAGTGGCTTGATACGTACATCAAGAGGATTGAAAAGGCGGGCACATCCCTAGGCCCCAATTTGCCGTCGGCGGTGGAGCAATAGGGATATGCTACGGGGGTTGCTACGGTGCACAATGCGGAGCCCAATGCGGAGGGGCTTGCGGATGTGAAGGCCGAGTTGAAGAAGATTAACAAACAGCTAAATAAACTTGCCGATCTTAAGAAGCGGGACAATCTGATGGTTGCAATTTTTATTTATGTGCAATTGCTATTGGAGTTGTCTATGTGCTGATCATTAGTCATTAAACAATGCAATTAGTGATCCAATTAGCTTGAAATGGACAATTTATGTATGACTAAGACTTGAAAAAAATGTATCACGAATCCACCCTTTATTTGGTATGTTTCAGTTCGTATGGGGCACAATGTGCATATGTGTGTGCAATTTTCAGTCAGTAAAAGAAAACAATAAACAACGAGTAGGAGAAAAGGCCAGGCCCAAGTAAAACCTAGACGAGCCAAATGTTGAAAGAAGTGTTCGTCCAGAAAAAACAGCGTGCACACTCTAGGCCCAATATTCTTACTCCCTCCGTCCTCGAATAAGTGGACGTTTAGCATTAGAATTTTTCCACAAAAGAGTGTACATCTACCTTCCAAATGTAATTGAAAGTGGATAATAATGCTTCTCTCTCACTGCACGGGAATCAAGCCCAATAATATTCCACAAATGGTCTTCTCAAATTTTACACGCACTTAGCTCATTGGAGGTGAGGTAATTAAATAGGAGAGATAGTGACTTGCATCTTCCCAATTCATTTTCTACGGTAGATAATTTGTCTTAAAATTTCTAGATGTCCACTTTTTTTAGGACGGAGGGAGTATATAGTTTCTAGATACATATTGCAATGAGAGCACATTAAAACGGAGAGAAGATAGTTAAAACATCTTACATTATATTAGCACATAGATAATGAATGACTCGGAAAGTAAATGACGGCATATATTAGTACGGGTAGCATACTTACAACTCAAACCCTTACAACTCGAACAGGGACAACTCAAACCCTTAAACCTATTACTAAAACGGAAAGTAATTGACGCCGAAAGTAAATGACACGACATGAGACGGCACAACAAACACGACAAGGCCGAAACAAAAACAGAAAGTATATAAGACTTAAACTCCGATTCTTCTTGCTCGCTTGCATCTTCTTGCTCGGGCGCCCCTTCTTGCTCGCTCACTCCGACCCTCCGGGATGTTGTAGGGGATCCTGTGCATATGGTTGGCATGGGGGAAGGCGAAATCCCAGTTGGTGAAGATGTTGTGCATCGTGAAAGCGATGAACTCACAGCCGCACCAGAAGACTTGCCCGAGCAAGTAGCGAGCGTCGAGCGGGTTGGCGAAGACGACCGTGAGCATCACGACGGAGTCGAGAGCGTCACGGGTTTCCTGGAGGCGAAACATTGGCCTCGTGCCCCGTGGGCGCTCGAGGTGGCGATAGCCGGCAGCGAGGAACTCACGGACGAACTCGATCGTGGGCCTCCACCTCGATATTGCCCACACGCGGAGCGAGTTCTCCACGAGCACGCCAGGGGGGTAGAGTTCCTCCTGGGTCGTGCGCGGCGGCCAGTAGGTGACTCCGGTGAACTCCATCTGCACCTGGCTTGATGTGCTTCGAGAGAGAAGGGAGAGGAGAGGAAGAGGCGAGGAGATGGATCTGGCTTGTGTGGAGAGGGAGAGAGGCAGAGATGTGTTTTAAATAGAGCGGAGACGAAGAGGAGGAGACGAAGAAGAGGTGCTGCCCGTTGCGACTTTCTCTGCGAATCTGAAAAGAGTGTCACGGGTTTTTTGAGTCTGAAAAGAGGTCGTTTTTTTAGTCTGGATAGTGTGCAGAATTGTTGCGATGCGTCGTGTCAACGCGCTTCTGAATTGGCAGCGTGGTTAATGGCGGGGTAACGCATGCATGCAAAGACTGAGTCGAGAGCGTCACGGGTTGCATGCAGTCTGAATCGCCGCCACTACGGCAGAGGCTAGAGCGTAGCATTACGGACGTCACGAAGCCAATGACATGCGGACCCCACGAAAGGCGGGCTCCCCTAATCAGTGAATCAATACGTGGTAACAAAGTCAAGCAATCCGGTTCCCAACTGCCACCCGAATCCTATGCGTGTTGGGGCAGAAGCTAGACGGGAGCGTAGCATTACGGACGACACGACGCCAATGACATGCGGACCCCACAAAAGGTGGGCTCCCCTAATCAGTGAATCAATCCGTGGTACCCTATGCGTGTTGGGGGAAAAAAGAGGTCGGCCAATCAAAGCGCAGAACGCGAGTCTCGCGGATCGCCCTGGCTCAGCGGATCTCAACCGTCATCGCTAGATTCTCGTCGATCCAACGGCCAACGGGTATTCTTCTAGAAGGTTTGGCCTAGATTTGACCGAACTTTCAAATGAGCATAACAATTCAAAAAAAAATCAAAAACATAAGAAACCAGCGCACATGGTTTTGTAATGTCGTATAGTAACGAGAAAAAAATATAAGTATGATTTATATACATTTTTACGGAAAATCGTTAAATCAAGTGAGAGATCCCGAACACTTTCAAATGAGCATAATTAATTAAAAAAAATCAAAAACATGCGAGACATGCGCACATGTGTGTCTTATGTCATATAGTAACGAGAAAAAAATATAAATATGATGTACATACATTTGCACAAAAATGCCTTCACTGAAATGTGAAATGTTGAACAAAGTAGTATGGATTTCAAACGAGATAATATGGTTTCAAATGAGCATAATGAATTCAAAAAAAATCAAAAAAATGCGAGACCTGCGCACATGTGTGTCTTATGTCATATAGTAACGAGAAAAAAATATATATATATGGTGTACATACATTTGCACGAAAATGCTTCACTCAAATGTGAAATGTTGAACAGAGTAGTATGGATTTCAAAGGAGAGAGTATCGTTTCAAATGAGCATAATGAATTCAAAAAAATCAAAAAAATGCGAGACCTGCGCACATGTGTGTCTTATGTCATATAGTAACGAGAAAAAAATATAAAGATGGTGTATATACATTTGCACGAAAATGCCTTCACTCAAATGTGAAATGTTGAACAGAGTAGTATGGATTTCAAAGGAGAGAGTAGGGTTTAGGTGATTTCAATGTTTTTGAAAATAAAAGATTGTGAAAACCTCACCAAAGCTTCATTTTGGAGTGACTAAGATAGATCTGAGCTTAGTTTTTCATTTTCATGTTTTGAACTTTATTTATTTAGGATTTGCAATTAAACCATTATTATGTAAAAATAAATAAATAATATGAAGATTAATTCAATAAATAGTGAGAATTTGGAATGACACTTAATATGTAGAATGGATGTCTAGGAAATCTTTTTGGCTGATTTAGACAAGGTGGAAAAATACTTGCTTAGAAATGGGGTCGTTTACCCTACCTTTGGAGCTCATTTGAAGCACATTTTCAGGAGTTAGCAACATGACTCGGATTGATGAGCATTTAGATCAAACAAAGTGCATAACAGTGTGAAATCATTGCAACATCCAATCTTAGCATAACACAAGTGCCACAAATGTTTGAATTTTGGACCAAATTTGAATTTGAACCAAATCTGAATTTATTCTTACAACAAATCAAATCAAATCAAATCAAACCAAATCTGAATTAATACAACGACATCATTCCAACTTATTACAACAAATCAAATCAAGTTTATTACAACATCACTCTATTTATTTTTCCTCTTCTTACCACGGGCACCACCCGATATCTTCTCTTTGTCAAGTACAACAATCAACTTGTTGATACTCCTTCTTTTCTTACCAACACCACTAGGCCTACCAAAAGCACGGCCAAGAGGTTCAGTTTGGTCCTGTGCATCCAGAAGAGGTTCAGTTTGCACCTGATCATCCAGAACAGGTTCAGATTGCTCATTTTCATCCAAAACAGGTTCAGTTTGGTCATGTGCATCCAGAACAAGTTCAGTTTGCACCTGGTCATCCAAAACATGTTCAGTTTGCTCATGTTCATCCAAAACAGGTTCAGTTTGCACCTGGCCATCCAGAACAGGTTCAGCTTGCACCTTGTCATCCAGAACAAATTCAGTTCTCTTCTTTCTGCTACCATCGGCTCTTGCTTTCTTTTGTGGCCAGCATGGTTCAACAACAATAGGTGGGCCTTTTGGTGCATGCTTCTTTCTGAAAAATAAATCATATTACTTGGTTAGAATGAAACAAGCAGCAAAAACAAAAAAACGCAGAAACAACAAAATTAACATACCTTGGCTTTCGCTCGGCATATATGCATTGGCTGGAACCTTCTCTATGCCCAAGTACCTCACACCTCTTGCATTTGTTTTTGTTACCTTTCTGAGGCCTTTTTGGCTTGTCATCATCTTTCTTTTTCTTACTACTTCCACCTTTCTCAAACCAAGCTTTGAATCTGCTTGCTTTGGGCCTTCCAGCCTTTCTTTTAGTGAGGGGTGGACACATAGAAAATTCAAAGTCCACCTCAGGCCACTGCGATTGGTCTGTCAGTGGTGGAATTGGACTTGCATATGCAGCCTTGAATTTTTCGACAGAGTAATAATCATGCAAATATGGGTGCATATTTAACTTGGGTTTAGATGCCAAAAAAATTATGGCATGCTCACATGGTTTCCCAGTGTGTTGCCACTCTAGGCAGGTGCATTCATGCAAATCAGTGTCAACAACATGCCTCTTGCCACTCTTTGTATCTCTAACTTCAGCACCCCACAATGAAGATTTCTCAACAGATAGATGTGAAAGCTTTCTGCTCCTGTTGACCACTTGTTGGACCACTGCCGGAAGCTTATCCCCGTCCAAAATGTCACCAATTCTTTTTCTCAATTCAAACAAGCGCATGATCATGATCCTGATTTGGTCCACCATGTCATGCACAGGCAAGTCTTTCATCTCCTTGATCTGTTGTTGAAACTTTCTGCCAAGTTGTTGTTGATATGATTGCACTTGATTGCAGTATTAAAGCCTGACCTATGCCATAACAGAGAATGGTGGGCTTTCAACCATGAAGCAAAATCATTCTCAGCACATGCTGCCATAATCTTACCAAGGTGATAGGAATGTGTCTGTGTGGTGTAAGCTCTTGCTGCTGGCCACATGCGCCCAAATTCTTCTCCTCTATATTTTTTTATCAAATTCATCCACATATGGCCAAAGCACTCCCTCTGCTCAGCGTGAGGAAAAACAATCTTCACTGCCTTTTCTAGCCCTTTACATGCATCTGTGTGGATGGCCAAAGGTGATACTGGTCCTAGGCATCTTTTCAACTGAATCATGAACCATGACCATGATGCCTCTGTCTCTGACTGAAACAATCCAATGGCAATACGAAACATCCAGTTGTGTCCATCAAGAGCATTGCATGCTGCCAACTGACCATTCCACTTTCCAGTCAAAAACGATGAATCAATGCTCAAATATGGACGACACCCAGCTTTAAATCCATCAACGCAAGGCTTTAAACACATAAAAATTTGCTGAAATAAACCTTGCCATCCTCCTTTATCTCAGTATCTATCTCCACCACACTGCCAGGTGACCTCTTCTCCACCTCTGCTTTAAAACTATACAACATCCTAAATGTATTTGCCCAATCACCATATACTGCTTTCATTGCCCTTTGTTTTGCCTTCCACACTGTGGTATATTTCAGCTTAATGGGATACATTAATTCCAGGTCAAGTTTAAGTTTTTTTGCTGTTGTGTTTGGTGTCTTGGCTAAAATAGGAGTAATCTTTTGTGTAATCCAAAGTTGTGATGTCATCCTTGAAACAAATTGTGAACTGCTCATACATGTATGCCCATGTGGGATTTGATTTACCCTGATTGTATGCCCATCAGGCTGTCGTCTAGCAGATATGTACCACTTGCAGGGGGTGTTACCAGTTCCATCAAAACCTTTGCACCTAGCATAAAATTTCTTTCGATCAGTCCACATAGTCCTGACCTCAAACTCATGTCTCACTGCATAGGTCTTGATACACATCCTAAACTCATCAATGTTTGGCCACATCTTCCCCACCGCAATGACAGGGTTCTCTTTGTCATACAAATGCACCAGCTCATCATTATGTGCATCATCTACATCATCTGCAGCCTCTAACATCAACTCTCTATCCACTTGTCGAGGGACTGAATTTGTGTTACCACCAGCAGGCAAATTACTGTCATCCTTCTGCTTATCTTTCTCATAAACTGGAATTCCAAACATTTCGGCCATCTTAGTGTCATCTATTGGTGCAATGACCAAATCTGTGCGTTCAGCTAATTCTACTAAATTCCAATCCACAACAACCCTCGTACCACCAAGGCATCCCTGTTCTGCTTCTGCATCTGCATTCGCATCTGCAGCAGCCCCCGTTTTTCACGAAACACTGTCAATTCAGGAAGCATTGGCAATAACAACTGTTTCTCTGCTGCCCACTCAGCATCTACAATCTGTGAAGCCATCTTTGATGCAACATAACCAACCCTGGAATTTGGGTTCAAGTCAATGAGCTCTGCCTGAAAGGTTACTTTTTTGCTATCCCAACCTTTCTGTCGATCAATTTCATTAACGATATCTTCTCCATCCTCAATTCGGAGGTAAGTGTTTTCCCTATCAGCATACCGTAGCAGTCTCACCTCCTGCTCTGGACCCCAAACTGTGGTCTCCCCAATTTTCTCCACCAAATTCACCACTGCCTTCTCCTCCAAGCGCTGAAGTTCCTGCGGATCAATTTCGTCTTTGCTTACTTCCAAAACAACTATTGTGTCTCTCTCAATGAACGCTACCATCACCTAGCTTGGCCTTACAAGGAAAGAATTCAATGGTATATTCGAAGCGGATGTCAGAAGCTCCCCTGTCACCCCCTGTCAATGGCGGGCGGGCGGGAAGCGGCAGTTAGCTATGGGAGCAGGGGACGAGAAACAAATCGAGCTCAACATAAGTAAGAAGGGGGGTGCGCATTACCGATTTGAACTTACTCGGGGCGGCATCTCAGTCAATCAACGCGCACGGATCGGGGACGCTTCTCTGATTTCACAAATGGGTCGGGATACAGAGCTTTAGGCCACAAACGCATCCAAAATTGATGGGAACGAGACTAGGGTCGCGAAATTACTCACCAGTGAAAGCTGCGCCGCTGCCGAGAGAAGTCGCTCCACAGCCGGCGAGAAGAAATCGTTGCCGCCGGAAAAGGGCGGCGCCGTCGAGCAGGGGCGGGTCGAGTGGGAGTGGAATGGGGGCTACTCGGCTCAATACAGTGTCGTGGCAACTTAGTCGGTCCCACCTGTCGGAGCACATAACCAGCCAACCAGCCAAGTCCTAACCTAATCTACACCTCCGTTAAGAGCCAGACAGCCGTTTTATCAGCCAGTCTTGTCTGAGCTATTCGCTAGCTACGAAACGTCGCACGAGAGCAATTTCAGCCAACGACGTCGTCTCCTGGCAATTCCCCACAAAGACGTCGCACAGGAGCTATTCGCCCGTGTCGACTCTCCTGCCCGCTGACATCTGACCGCATGCCATCGCTGCCAGACAGTACCCGGCCTGAACGATAGGCCCGTCTCCCCATGTCGCTGATGCCTGCTATACAAAATGTGAGGCTAAGCCTCATGGTAGAACGACATTCACCATGCTTCTTCGATGCCACCTGACCAGAGATGTAAGCAACTCCCTTTCTTTGATTCATCCTTCTGTACTTCTATGTTCATGCATGGTCGATCGTATTGAACCTCCCTTTCTTTGAATGTCTAAACTATGTACTGTCGGTGGTGTATACACCGTTCAGATACTCGATGAAATTCCTAACCAAGATGTAAAAAACAGGTCAGCACAGCATTTGGTCTTTACAGGGTCAGCCTGCTCACGTTTGCATTCAGAGCAATGTGCAGTACAGATTGTCAAAAATAATGTTGCTCTTTTGAAGTTAAATTTTGGTCACTCGTATGACATGTACCCTGATTGTTTAGCAATGGCAGTTTAGTCGTTAGTGATTATCCGTTTAGCTTTCACATACCATATGACCTTACTGACTATATTCCAAGCATGCGGTCTACAGATTGCATAGAGAGAAATTCTGACAATATATTATGTGTTTTTTCCAAAATATTGTTTTTACCTGCACAATTTCATACTTCTAGGTAATACATGAATTGCAAGGCCCAACTGATTGCAAAAGGCACATGATGTATTAATGCTGCCAATGCAAATCAACTGGACAACCAAGTCTTCCCTTTTACCCGTGACATGCTACAGTACTTGATTGTATGCAGTTGCTGTGTAAGCAATGCGATGTGTTCTACTAGGTAAATAGATGAATAATGTGCTGATACATGCATATTCTTTATATGGATATGGCAACCAATACATAGGTATGGAAATTGTGCAAGAATGTCATGTATGCTGGCATATCATGGCACAAACATTCCCTAAATGAATGCATGCCACTGATATTGGCTAAAAACAGTTTTTACTCTTCAGTTTGATCAGCTTTATGCATGCATATTTCCTTGGATTGACAATTAGGTTAGTGTTTGTCTTATTGTATACCTCCTTCACTGTTTGGCTTCTTCAACCTAATTCTTTGGCGATTTAACATGATTTGTTTTGTTAGTGATCTTTTCTAGAATTGAACAAAGTTGTCAAAATGACTCTGTTGTCTGACTCATAACCTATGTGTGCTCATTTCAGTACTCTTTGATATCCATGATATATAAAGAACATAAGATTGGAAAAAAGTGGAAAGTTTTTATTTGTCTTTTTCATAAAGAATGGTGTATAGACGAATAATGGAGTTGTAAGAGATCATGGATGTGGCCAATATATTTCCAAGGGTCAATTTGATGTTAGTGTCAATTATGTATACCCGCTGCAACGCATGGGCATTTTGCTAGTACCCGTAATATGCTTGATTTGGCTGTATAAAAATGACAACCTTTTGATGATAAAAATCTTCACTCAGGAAGGGAATCTATCGTTGTACCGGTTTGTTTCGTTCGTGATCCATATTACAACGCATGAAAAATCAAGACATTTTACGAGAAATCATGGCGAGAGATATTTTTATCCAACATATGGAAGGCTGTGTAATTTTTGGATTGCCCCCAACGTCATAAGCGATATGTAGTTATTAACTTGCTAATTAATTGCATGTGTAGTTTTATTTTAGTTTTGTCGTCACACTGTGTGGTTGCGTAGTGTGCATCATAGTTACACAACTTTAAAAAATGCCCTTTATCGGAAAAAAAAACTGTTTAGAATTTTTTGAAATGGGGAGTCAAGCCTCTGCAATGAAGAGATGCATTCAATTTTTATTTCATTTATTCAACATAGACAGGCAAAAAACCTTACAAAACAACGATCATACAAGCCAAAGACACCAAACAGTGATAACACCACAACTAACACAACAATAGAGTAAACAACGGGGCCTTATACCCGGCCGGCCATGCTGCTCACCGGCTCCGTGACCAACTCCAGAGGTAATGCCTTGTGTGCACACACCAAAAGTCGCCCCCGCCATATTTCACCAACCCATCTTCAACGTGTAGACTGAGGCGAAAACCCTTGCCAGGCCTTCCATCAACGCCGCCATAATGCCAAACAGTGCCACCGCCATGCACATGTCCTTTATAAAATAGCATCCGCCGCCGAGGTACCACGGCGTCAAGCCATCAAAACTTGTCATCTTCGACGCGGTCGATAACATGTCGCTCTACCTTGTCGAACACCACCATCTTTCACTGGTCCCACATGCCAGGTCCAACTCCCAAACATTGCCCCCAAGGGGGAGAGCGACGGGGCGCTGCCAACATCCGTCTCGGAAACCAACATCTAGGATTTCCCCAAAGTGATTCAGACGGATTGCGAACTGCATCGTCAACGCCTTCAATAAGAGCGCCCGACAACCCGTTTCACTCCATGTTTCCAGGAAGGCAAGCGGGCATGCCGGCAACCGCGGCAACGCACGCCATGTTGGATCCTGACGAGTGGGAAGTGTCAGCGACACACCGCCATTCAGTGCAATTTATTATGGCCGCTTGAAGGTTCCTGACGCGGCGTCACGCGTGAGCCTCATCTTCCCGACGCGCATCACCAAAATTACGAGGCCTTGGGAACTGGCGCCCTGTATGTCCGTCTCTATAAAGCACCCACGGTACCGCTCCACGTCGCATCATTCCACTACCCCTCTAGCTCTCTCTTCTCCTCTTTGTCCACAGTTCGCGCACAACGGCGAAGCGGGAGGCAGTGGCATGGGGAAGAGCTGCTTGCATAAGGATAAAGCGGTGTTCTTCTACAACCACCGCATCCCCGTGCCACCGCAGATGCGCCTCCCCAGCGATGGCAGTTGGTTCCTATCGGTGCTCGTCGTCCTTTTCTGTCAGAGGGGAACCGGCTCCGCGCGCTCATCCGTCTACGTCGCCAGCAGCTGACGCCGAAGGAGCGGGCGGACCACGAGTACACCGAGGACAGCCAGAACTAGGAGGCGCTCCTCGTGGTGCAGCGCCAGGCCGCGCTCGACAACCACTTTGGCCCCACATGGGTGACGCACAAAAACAACAAGTCGCGTCGCTGCTACCTGTACAAGGTCATGGCAAAGTACAGGTACGTCGCGCCGTGTGAACACATGCACCACCTATGGGAGATGCCGGTGAGCTCCTCCTCCCATAGCTCGTCCAGTGCACGGTCGATGATGACAACGTCACCGAGGTTCGACTTCCCCAAGCAGGAGGGCAGCTCCTCGCGTAGGACACTGCCGATGCCCCTTGTGAAGGACAAGCAGGCCGGACCGGGATGGTCAGTGCCGCTGCGAAAGACAGGCACGCGGCGGCGTAACCATCACTAGTAGGAAAACGCCTACCGCTGGCGGACGAAATTGGCCTACCGCTGGCGGCGGGCGCACGCCAGCGATCATTACGCCAGTGGTAATTTTAACGCTGGCGGGCGGTCGTCCGCCAGCGGTACCTCGTTACCGCTGGCGGTCACAATTGAGGCCCGCCAGCGTTATCTGCCACAGCGCTGGCGGGCACGCGTCCGCCAGCGGTAAGCCACCACACGCCTGCCAGTGGTACATTTTTTTGAATTTCTTTTTTCTGGAAAATCGTATTCCAGCAGTATATCCAGTACAATAAATTCAAGAACAGGCGCCAAACAAACAACAGAAATATAGACGACCACATACAAATGATCAAAGTGCCATACTTAGATATCTTAGTTCATCACACATGTATACAAACCTAAAACGACATAGTACTTAAGCTAAACTTCGATAAGGTAAACAGCATGCATTAGTCATCACTTAACCTAACTTGAAATTTAACCTAAAACTACGGGGGACCCTAGCATGAACTTATGTCGGATGAGTCGTCCGACTTATCGAGATCATCCCAGAAGCTCGAGCCAAAGCTCGAATCCGAATCGTCGCCGGTCTTCTTGCACGGCGGCGCTGCACTGGAGGGTCCGGCGACGATGGAGCTCACCTGCCTCTTCTTGTTCCTCGAGGCGTAGAAGTCCAGCTCCGTGATGACGTGAAAGACACACGTTCGTTGGGAACCCCAAGAGGAAGGTATGATGAGTGCAGCAGCAAGTTTTCCCTAGTAAGAAACCAAGGTTTAATCGGACCAGTAGGAGATCGAAGTCACTTCTGAAGGTTGTTGGTGAAGGAGTGTAGTGCGGCGCAACACCAGGGATTCTGGTGCCAACGTGGAACCTGCACAACACAATCAAACTACTTTGCCCAACTTAACAGTGAGGTTGTCAATCTCACCGGCTTGCTAAAAACAAAGGATTAGACTGGGTCCACAGTTAACTAGTGGTGTCTCTCCATAATAAATAACTAACATGCTGGGTAAACAAATTACAGCTGGGCAATTGACAATATTGAAAAGTGCATAATATGCATGTGCAAGTTGTGGTGTCTACTATGAGATTCATTTGGGCATTACGACAAGGTACACAGACCGCTATCCAGCATGCATCTGTGCATAAATAGTCCACCTTCAGGTTAACATCCGTACCCCATCCAGTATTAAGTTGCAAGCAACAGACAATTGCATTAAGTAAAGTGCATAATGTAAACAACACATTTATCCTTAGACAAAGCATTGCTGTTTTACCCCTAGTGGCAACAGCACATCCACAACCTTAGAGGTTGCTGTCACTCCCCCAGATTAAATGGAGACTGAACCCACTATCTAGTATAAATACTCCCTCTTGGAGTCACAAGCATCCACTTGGCCAGAGTATCAACAAGTAACGGAGAGCATGCAAGATCATAAATGACATAGACATAATATTTCAGTATTCAACTTGACATAGTATCAATATTCATCGGATCCCAGCAAACACAACATGTAGCATTACAATAAGATGATCTTGATCATGATAGGCAGCTCACAAGATCTAAACATGATGGCACAAGAGGAGAAGACAACCATCTAGCTACTACTATGGACCCATAGTTCAAAGATGAACTACTCACACATCACTCCGGAGGCAGGCATGGCGATGTAGAGCCCTCCGGTGATGATTCCCTCTCCGGCAGGGTGCCGGGAAGAGCTTCAGAACCCTCCCGAGTTAGGGTTGACGGCGGCGGCGGCTCTGGAACTTTTCGTGGTTTTTGACTCGGTTATTTAGGGTTTTCCCGAGAAAGTCAATTTATAGGCGAAGGGGCGGCGTCGGTGGAGACCCGTGGGCCCCTCACCACGTCACGGCGCGGCAGGAGGTGGGACCGCGCCGCCACGTGGTGAGGACGGCCCACGGCCCCCCTTCATCTCTCCTTCGGACTCCGTGCACGTGTCGGAAAAATAGGGACTTCGCCTTTTGTTTCGTCCAATTCTGAGAATATTTCCAAAACAACTTTTCTGAAATACAAAAACAGCAGAAAACAGGAACTGGCACTGTGGCATCTTGTTAATAGGTTAGTCCTAGAAAATGCATAAAAAGATATAAAGTGTAAATAAAACATGTAGCAATTGGTATAATATAAGCATGGAACATCAGAAATTATGGATACGTTGGAGACGTATCACTCCGCCTGCACCAGATCGGGGCGGTTCTGGCGTAGCGCGTCCATCCGCCACTCGTCGATCTCGGCAGCGTGGCGAGCTATCCCCTGGCGGCGGTTACGCTGCGCCTCGTCTACGTCGACGATCTCCATCGGCGGCGCGAGGAACTCAGCCTCCTCCCGGGACTCAACGTCTGGGAAGTTGAGCTCAGCACGCGGCTGTCCAAACCTCCAGGCTGCCGCGTAAAATGCGCGCGCGGCGAGCTGCGCCGTGTCAAACGTCCCCATGTACCAACGGTGGCCGTCCACGGTGATCTCCGCGGACCACGGCCAGATGGGCGGTGACGGACGCCAATGAACCCGCTCATGGAGCGGCGGTGCGGCGGCATGCTTTACACAAGGCAAATAAAAAATGTTAGTCCACGGATTTGATCATAGAAATATTTAAAGTATAGACAGTTTTACAACTTTCTTCTAATCAATGCAATATTGTAATAAGATGTAAAATACACAAACAAATAGATTAATGCCTCATCGTCTTAATCATCGACATTTAGGGTCAACTCTAATTCATGCCTCATACTTAGAGTGGTCACACAAATTATTCAGAGATGGAGTTAGCGAAACCATCACAACATTTTTAATCATCGGCAATGTAATAAGAAAATAAAACATAACAACATTTCGGCCAAAGTCATGCCAAAATTCACGAGAAATTTCGGCATGACTTTGGCCAAAAATAGGACATATGAGTACCCGAATTTGCCGGAATGGAAGTTAATCAACATTCCAGCAATCTCAAGGGTCTCTAGGTACCTGCAAACATTTTATCACCACCACAAGGCCGCATTCGCAGCCGCAAAACCGCATTTGCAGCCACAAAGCCACAAAGGCACGGGGTGGGGCGCGGCGGCGGCGGGTGGGTGGGCGGGTGGGAGAGAGGACGCGCGCGGCCGCGATGTGAGATGAGTGGATAAGGGCGGCCGCGCGTGTGTGGATAAGGCCGTGGTGGGCCCGCGTGCGTGGGTTACCGCTGGCGGATGTTTAGGGTTTTTTTGGGTTTCGTTCTTTTTCTTTTTAGTTTTGCTTATATAAAGCCCAGGGGGAGACCTGAGGCTGCCCCTACTCCACACACGCCGCCGCCCGTGTCCGCGCCGCTCGACGCCCTCCTCCGCGCCCGGCGCCGCCCCTGCCCATTTCCTCCGCTGGCGCCGCGCTATCCTCCACACCACCGTGGACCTCCCCTCCGTCCCCATGCCAAGCTGCTGCCCTCTCCCTCCCCTACCTCTCGTACCTAGGTTGCATGCACCTTAGGTGTTTGATCAAATTCCCCACTCATTTTTTCAGATCTCGGGCCGAGATGTCGATGATGGGACGATCCGTGTTTGACAATAGGGGCCATGTCCGGGACTGGGCTCCGCCGGGCTGGCACTGGGAGGTGATATCTTCCGGAACGCGTAGCTTGGTGAGAAATCCGGGTGACGTTGTTGACCCGGATCTTCTTTGGTGGAGGTCGCGTGGGCCACGCTCGGTGTAGAGGGAGCCGGCCCCCGAGGAGGTGGTACGTCGCCGTATCAGGGAGGAGGATGAGCACGTCCATCGCTACATGTATATGTTGGATACGCTGGCGGTGTATATTAATACATGGCAGGTGTATATTAATACATGGCAGATGTTTCATAGGGTTCCTTCTCATGTGAGTATTGGCCCTGTGATGGTTCCTGTTCTTTGGGTGCGGAGCGTTGCCCGTGATGCACCCCGCGGCTTAGGACCAGGCAAAAGTTAGTTGTATTATTCGTGATGTATTAGGGTTAAATAAAAATGGACTCCAGCTATGTAACCGGATTAAATAAAGATGTATGCGTGATACTTTTGCATATTAATTTGATCAATGATGCTTTTGTGAAGTGGGGAAAATAATGTTCCCTACTTTGAATTATTCTGCAATGCAGACATTGTTTTATATTTGTTTTGTACTTTTTAAACGATGATAATCAACTAAGTATTACGATTTTCTTCATTTCTATCTAATTTCTCTAGTTAAATGATTATGTTGATTTTCCGAAATTAATCCAAATTTGAACTACAAGTGTTTTATAGTTTGCTCTCCAATTTTTGAAATAATCATTTTAATTAAGGTACACAACCAGTGGTTATATCATAGAAACATCAATAGTTTTAGGGAATTTGACCTCTTTCGGTGAATAGTCTCGGTAGGCCGCGCGGCGCCGTTTTTGACACAGTTTTTCGTAAAAAAGCAAATAGAGTGAAAAACACTCAAAAAGATATATCCTCTTACATGAAGTCTTTTTATGTGTACTAGTTGCTATGTGAAATGATAAACTTGATTTTCGACAAAAGTTTCACAAACATTCTTCACAAAAAACACTATCATGTAGAAACATCTACAAGTTTCAATTCGATCAAATGACCAAGTTATGTCAATTCTCAACGCATAGTTTGTGATAAAGTGCTCATATTCGACACATAGGTATGCCTTGGTATAGGAAGTAATGGTTCTGAAGGAAATTTACAGATTAGTTTTATATATACAATTTTCCTAGCGCTGGCCTCAGCCGAGGCAAGAACCGCTGGCGGGCCCCCATTAGCGCCAGCCAGCAGTACATTAAGTACAGCTGGCGGGCACGTAGTCTGTCCGCCAGTGGTAGTTTGCCCCGCCCCTTCCCAGATTCCTGGGACTACCGCTGGCAGGCAGAGTTGGCGTCCGCCGGTGGTACGTCTAAAACCAGTGGCGGACTCGAAAAAAAGCCCGCCAGCGGTCAAAGCACTGGCAGACAAAAATGGCGTCCGCCAGCGGTATGCTGGTGGCTATAAGCCTTTTCCTTCTAGTGCATCCGTAATTTTGGTCTGCCGCCTACCATAAAGGTCAAGGCCGAGGCCGAGGCGGCGGCGCCCCGTTGCAAGAAGCACGCCGCGCCACCGCCGGCGTAGCGAGTCCTGACGGAGGAGGACGACGAGGCGATATTCAAGAGAGACCTCGCCGAGGCCATGAAGGAGTCCTTCAACACCGTCTAGCCGACGTCAGGGAAGTTTGCCGAGCGCTAGTCGCTCATCGATAGCAACATCATCGTCATCCCCGACGACGACGAGGAGTAGGCCGTCGCGCTGCCGCCCCGAGTAGATGCGGAGATCAAGGGCGAGGAGTCATAGGAGGCCCAGCAGGGCGGTGTGTTCGACGATGACTCCGTAGTGGCTGAGTATGAGTGGGACCAGTACTACACTAGTATTAGGTGTAGGGTTAGTTTTGTTAAATTTCGTTCGTATTTTTTAAAAATCTATCAAGTTTGCATGAAATCTAGCAAGTTTAAATTATTTCAATCGTTACAATTTTTCGAAAAACCCTACTGAAGTGCTGGTGGGCCAAGCCACTCCCAATACCCGGCAACGCATGTCGGCGTTGATGGCGATATGCCCTAGAGACAATTAATAAAGATATTTTATTTGTCATATCTCGATTGTTCATAACACGTTTATACCAACCTATAACCATATTAAGCGGAAACACTAATACACATGTGGTAAATAAACAATCAGGTCCCTATTATCCTGTTTACCAGTCCATTGAGATCAACAGATGATCAAGGTTTCCTGATCATGGACTTGGATGTCAATTGATAATGGAGTCAATCATTAGATGAATGATGTGATGAACGCACCCAATATTAGTAGAACGTAGTCGTTACACTTTTGACAGTGAGATCAACTTTAATTGTTACTTCTGGAAGATATTTTGATTGCATCAGACATCATATCTTATATAGTGTGACAATAAAGGTGTGTCCCTCTCGTGTATCGGAAGGAAGTATGTCGAGGCGAGGGATCAAGAGCGGGATTGGCCAATCGCTTAGCAGGATAGATACTCTTGGCCCACTCGGTGAGATTGCATCAATGAGCGTGCAGGCATGTGACTAGGTCACGAGGATGTAATATCACAAACGAGTAAAGAATAGTATTGTTGGTAACGAGATCGAGCTAGGTATCGCGATGCCTGAGATCGAGTCTCGGACAAACTAAGTATCATCTGGCAAAAGATTTAAGACTTGACGTTTAAGGTTCGAACGACAAAGTTACTCGTGAACTCGCAGGGACTATCATGGGTATCCACGACCCCGTTGTTAGTCATTGATCGGAGAACGGGTCTTGATCATGTCTAGATTATTCACGAAACGCTAGGGTGACACACTGAAGGGCAGGTAATGTTTAAATTAGATTGGACGTAGAAGAAAAAATAGAAGAGAGAATCAGAAGCGTTTCGGGACATATCCGATGGAGTTCAGAGAGCGACAAAATAGTTGTCGGAGCCAGAATAAATTAGATAATTTATAATATTAATTAATGCATTTAATGGTTAAATATATTTTGTATTTTTGGATTTCTGGGCAGCCCCAACTCTAAATGGGCCAAACTACGAAAGAGGCCCAAGAGGGGGGAGTCGAACCCCAAAGGGGAGAGGGGGTCGGCCGGCCTTGCTGGGACAAATGGGGCCCACCAAGGGGGTCGGCACACCATGTGGGGTTTAGTCCCACATTGCTTAGCCACCAAGGGTTACACCCTCCTCTGCCTTTATATACGGGTGCTCCCACGTGACTCCGCAATTTGCGCATAGGTTGAGTTTTTCTTCACCATATGCACACCGATGTGCTGCTGGTCTTTTTCGGTCCAAGTTTTCTGCTTCCGGTAGTCAGCTGGATCGGAGACCTCTCGTCATCTTCTTCGTACGTGTGTGAGTCTGCGAGGCGCCACGCTTGAGGCGCTTGAAGGAGTTCGTCTTCACGACCTTGAGGTCGGCTACGTCGGCTTCATCGACAACGCTTGTGCGCGAGTGTAATCTCCCTGCTTTTCGGTCTAGAAGGGTATGTACATCGATCACCCCCGTTATAGTATATCTGCATAGTAATAGATTGTGGATTGTATTAAGGTTATCGTTGTTAAGATATTTTATTTTCTGCGCCTAATAACACTTATCCATCATTCTTGTCGAATGCTTTATTTGACGCATTGATGAAGATGCTCTTAGTTTTATGCGGGGACTCGACATATAGCACTGGGCATTCGGCACGAAGTGAAACAAATCGTGTGTCACCCTATGGACAATTAGGCACGAACGAATTTCCAAAGCCTGTTTATAATAACTACAGTAATTAAGAATATATTATGGGAATGTGCAAAGATTACTACAGTAGTTAAAAATATATTTTGGGAATGCGAAAGAATCAATTGATAGAAAACTGCGCATCCATTTGGCTCCACCAAAATAAGTCTACGTTGTACTCTCTTCATTACACGAATATAATATATTTTAGGTGTTGCGTATGTTGTCTAGATTCGTAAAAAAGAGTGAACATGTAAACTCAACCTTGTTTAGATATATATGTTTACATGTGAATGTGGACAAAGGCCAAAAACATTTCATATTGTGAAACGGAGGAACTACTATATAACAACTATCAATGCATTTTATATCACATATAGGAGAAAAACAAATATATAACCAAACCGCAACATATCAGACACTTAAAAAATCCTAGCAAATATCATTGCCTGTTCGGTCTGAGTTACTCCAGTTTAGTACCATAACAGATAGCCAAGTAAGATAGTTCAAAGCCCGGCCAAATACTAGGATAATTAATTAAGACAAATAAAAGTCGCAACACTTCGGCTAGAATTGTCTATTTGCTTTTCTTTGATAAATCCACCATCTTTCACGAATTCTCCTTCGCCCAATCCTCATGTCTGCAATTAGAGGATAAGATCAGAAATCAATTTCACCAAGTGTCGCAAGCAAACATGTTACGAGTAATTCACCTTTCTTTATCAGAAAAAGGAAAACCGAGTCTTCACCATGTGACAAACATAGCATGCTAATGGTACAAAGAAACTAAGTAGTAAAGGGCATGATTCGAGTACTTTTAGTCAATCATGTTTGACAAATGGTTTCTAACAAAATACTACTTGACTTATACTATTGTGTATGTATAAATAAATCTAATATATGTACGTCAAGGCACATGCAGATTTGCATACGTTTTCCCAAAGCATGATTTGAACATACCTCTGCAATATATCAATGACGGCGAGGCTGCAGGTTACGTGCGACAAACCACCGATGGCAGTCTTCGCAAAGCTGAAATCGCCAATACTCGCCGTTCACAGAATCCTGGCATGACTCGCACAGACAACTGTGCTGGCCTAGGCGAGTACTGGAGGGTCCTGACATCTCCTTGTAAGCCTTGTTTGGCTTCTTGAGATTCCTGTTGCACCGGGGACACATCTCCTGTGTTGTCTTGAAGCTGAAACTGGGTGTTACCACGTCAATCTTACCGTGTGGCAGGCCGCCGGGTCCGATGAAGGTCGGCACGCTGGGCACGACAAGGTCAGGACCTAGTCCTGGCAGTGCAAAGGCACTTTCAGTCAATCAATCGCTATTGGATAATCTGCCGTAAGTTGCAAAGATGTGAAACAGTTTAATAGATTTACCAGGAAGTGCAGGTTGAGGAAACACCGGGAATTTCAAGCCATGGGGTAAAACTGGAAACAACGTAGCAGTGCCGTCGCCGCCTGCATGAACACGCTTGTAAGCTATCTATTGCAGCAAGAAATTGCAGAGTAGAACTACATAGTCCACATACCATTGGTCGGCCCTCCAGACGGTGGGGCGATGTCCTCTAGCCTTGGCTTCTTGGCAGGTCCCTGCACCAGCTGCCCATCCTCCATTCCTTTGAGCACCTGCCCAAGCAGCTCCATGCCCTGCTGGAGAGCCACACCTAAAACAACCACCCAGGAATCAAATTATTAGTCTGATCCATAGAGCTAACGATACACAGAACAAAAACAGACGCCTTGTTTATCGAAACGCTACGGCAAAACAGACGCCTACAAGGTTTCGATTTGATGGCGGGCTAGGGGGCTGATGAAGCAGAGGCACGACCGAAGTGCTACGGAAGGACGGGAAACATGCTAACCTTGCTGTTGCTGCTGCTGCTGTGGGAGCGGTGGCTCTGGGATGACCGGCTGCTGCTGTTGCTGGGCCATGGGTTGCTGCTGCTGTGGTGGCGGTGGTGCGAGCTGTGGTGGCGGTGGGAGTGGAGCCTCAGCCTGCACGTCCGGCCCGAGCCAAGCCTCAACATTGTCGAACATTGGGAGTTCCACACCTATCAAGAATGTTATGGAATTTGTAATCTGTCCACATAGAACTGACAATACGGAATAGAAAAGACTGACGAATTAGTTCTACAAATATGACGGGGGCATGCAAAAGAAAACGCTCTGATTACAACTGTTGTTCTGCATATAAGCTGAGATGGTTTCTGCATCCGGCGCTTAAATTAACTTTGCTCTCCATCAAAATCTACGCAATCAGGTCAGTTAGCCTTTGCCTAGTTAGCTAGTCCCTATGATGGACCTGCAAAGTAGCTACTCTGCTCGATACTCGCGCAGCAAGGAAGCAATTACACGGACGCGGAGCACTGGGGCAGGCCCTAAACCAACGACACGACTTGACGATCTACGGCAAAACGGGAGGCGATCTAACCTGCGATTGGTGGCTGTGCCGGAGGCACGGGGATGGCCAGCTGCTGCTGTGGTGGTGCGAGTTCTGCCTCAAGGCCCTCAACATGTCCTGCCGGTTCCTGCACCAGCGCCCCCCCGAGTGCCCAATGCTCCATGTCGTCGATATCCGGGATCTCCGCACCTACAAAGAACAACGAATCAGTAATCTTTCCACATAGAACTTACCATAAACAAAAAGAAAAAGCATACGCCATATATGGTTGTTGACTTGTTGAAACGCTACGGGAAAAGAGATGTGTGCCATTAATTACAGGAATCGCTGTGCAAATAACCTCTGAAAGTTCTGAATCGATCGGCTTAACCTTTTCTCTGAGAAACACCCTATCAAATCAGGAGTAATGCCACATCCCCGGGCTGGATCAAACTAGGTACTCTGCTATGCTAGCTAGGTGGTACATACTCGAATGTGGAGGAACGGGGAACGCCCTAAACCTGTGGCGTGATGATGAAATTTGGTGGCGCGGGGGTACGAGCAGTTGCTGCGAGGATCTACAAGGCCGGGAGCGTGCTGGGATAGGAGTCAAAAGACACTGCCGGCGAGCCATGAAACGGAGCTCGGCCCGAGCTTTCCCCTCGCTCGGTGCAGCTCGGTCCAGCTCGCGAGCCTCACGGTGGTGTGTCACTGAAGAGTGGGGCCATCTTCCCCGAGAGCGGCAGAGGCGTGCAGGCGGCGCAGCGGCGCTTGCTGGTTCCGGTGCAGCATGAATTCGAGAGGATGGTGAGGAAGAGCATGTGCGGCGCCGACGGAGTGGGTCAGTGCGTGTGTGGGGATGGAGGCGCCAGAGTTTGGAGCGAGGGTGGAGCAGGATTGGCATGGCGCGGCATCCATGTCTTGTTCCTGTGCGATTTGGGGAATGAAAAGACCCGTGGTGCTTGCTTGCGGCGGCTACGCGAGGAAGACGAAGACCTAAGGAATCTGCCTTCGTGCGTATGTGTCTACATGGGCTGGAAAGGCTGAAATGCTCGTAAATGGGCTGCAATCTGCACTCCAGAGCGAGCCAGCGTGCTGGACCGAGCCGAGCCTGGCTCGGCCCGAGGCCTTCAAGAGCTGGAAGAAGAGGCTCGGCTCGGTCTTTTTTTCAGGAAGGGCTCTAATTAAAGGTGCGTGACGAGAGGAGGAGGAAGACGACGGGGGCGGCGAGACAAACCTGGCTGCTGCTGCTGCGCGACGACGGGTGCCGGCGGCTGCTCCTGATGTGCGACGTTGGGGGCCGGCTGCTGCTGCTGTGGCGCGAGTCCGAACGGTGGCAGCTGCGCTGCGTCGGGGGCGGGCTGCTGCACCACCGCGATGACCTCTTCACGGAGGTCTTGAATCATGTCGGCGACGTCGCCCTCCTGGAGAACGGGAAGAGCCTCGCCGAGCAGAGGAACATCCTCCTGGCCCCCCTCGGCAGCTGCCTGGAGGTTGATGTTGCCCTGGCCGACGGCCATGGCGTTGGAGGCGGAGCGCCGGTTGAAGTCGGAGGGGGGGAGAGGGATGAGGGCTGGGCGCGCTTGCGGTTTGCTGGGTTTGCGAAGGCAGCGCGGCGCGGCGAGGGTACATAAAGAGCGCAGCACGAACGGGACGGCGAGAGGAAAAGTGGCCGACCGCCGTTGTGGCTTGCCGGCTGCGACTGCTGGCAAGGCATGCCCGGTTCATGTCTTCTTGCGCCCGCACTCCAAGAAGGATACGATCTCGGGCCCACAGTGTACGGAATATCGCAGGGCTTGTCCCCTGATCCTTCTGACATGGCTGTGCCGTGTGCGTGCCCTCCGGCGGCTGACCACTAAAAACGAAGATGCCAGACGCTTTTACGCTATGAACCGTGGCGTGGGTGGGTTAGCCAGCCAGATCCCAGTGACCGCGGCCGGAACCCTATCTTGATTAGCACGAAAGGTACGTGGCAGAGGCGATAAGCTCAAAGCCCGGCCGGCTCCCGGAGAGTAGAGAGGAGAAGGATGGTGCCCTGGGAGAGAGAAAGAAGAAAGTAAGGAGGAAGAACACCACGTCGTGGGACCCACTCACGCAACCCCGCGACTGCTCGCAAAATTAAGGCAGTTTCGCTACTTTGGAGACGATCAGTTAATTACTTGCTAGCGTGTTTTCGCTGCCAATGCACGCAAGATTTAGGAGGCCTTTTTTTTCTACGTAGCCGGCTTGTCAACTGAACGCCTGAAAGCAAAATAGTTTCGTGCTGTTCTAGACGTACGAGCTCATTTGCAAGTGTGTTTTAGTTCCAATGCACGACCTGATATGCAGTAGGGTGTCGATATGTTTTTTTTTTTGAATTTTAGGGTGTCGATATGTTAGGTGACTCTACAGTAGTCTACTACTCACTCCGATCCGAAAAAATTATGGGGTCCCTCTAATATACAAATATAACATCCGGCGTCCCCGATCTCAACTGCATCTGTCTCTGCCACGGCAGTCCCGAGGAATCGCCCGCGAGCGGAGGCTTGAGCCACGACCATCTAGAGGAACCACCGGCGCTCCTTGCCGCATCCCACGAAAGTAGGCTTGAGCCGGGCCGCCGCCAACGAGGCCGAGAATTGTCGGGACACCACCATTGTCAACAAGGTGGTGACGGAAGGGGAGCCACCAGATCCGACGAGTCCGGCTGTGCAGCCACCGTGGCGATTCATTGACCAAGAAAGCAGGGCCAAAAACTTTGACCGAATTTGCAAAATCTTCGGGTTCGAGCGGGGCGAGCGGTTTCGACTAGGAATGCTCAGTGCGAGGGGCTGAAGGGAGCGAGGCGAGGAGAAGCTCGGCGTCGAAGCTGAGAGATGACGCGTGCATGTGCGTCGGCGGAGCAAGGAGAGAGAAGGTGAGCGATGCGGTCCGGGCGGGTGAGGTATGCGGTGCATGTGCGGTGCGGGTGAGCTGAGACGGTCATGGTAGACTGCGGGTTGACATGCAAAAATTTGGAGGGCATTTTTGCAAAATACTCTATCATGGCACTTGTTTTCGAATCGGAGTGCATTATTCATGGTGCCATTGTATAAAGTAAAATTTAGAATCGTTTAAAACAAAGGCAGGCAGAGAACGGTTGCTCCTCCGCTTGGAGAGAAAAAATATTCTGGTCTACAAGTTAAAGGAGTACTGCGTTGTGGACCAATCTTTATCTTGGGATGAGATAATAAAGGAGCAAAAAACTTTAGTTTCTGTCCTTAAAGAAGTTCAGTTTTTTTGGCAGCATCTTCCCATCCTGCCACGGAACAGATCATGCATGCATGCACACCACACCCACGTTCAAAATAAACTTTCTTCATCGACTCGTAGCTCTTTGTTCCCATCTTGTGTTGCTGCCTCGTGTGATCAACGGGTACATGGTGTGAGAACAGGCTACCATTATTTCTGTTCCAAATGCATGTAGTGATTATTCTCTCGTGTACCCATTTCAACACCATGATTTAATGAAATCTACACATAAAAAACAAACAAAAATACAAGAAAGAAATGTAGGTTTAGTACATGAACTTGCCGAGAATGTGCGGTTCGGTCGCGAAATTGCAAAACGAGAAGAGTTGTTCAGGAAGTTGCCACTAGCATACAGATTGGTCATTTCGTTACTACCACCGTTAGTTCGTTGAAGGGATGACCTTTTTACAAATTGCCCCCTGATTTTTTGTTTCATCCTATTGGTTAGGCATTTTATAAAATACCTAATGTCGAGGATGTTATAGTTGGAGCTAGTGTTCATGGCTACCAATGTGCTAAGGGACATCGCGGAGGACCTCTGCGGGGTCAGTTACGACACGATGACAGCACTAGTCATGCACGGGGTCACGCCACAAGGGCCGATCTTCATGTACCACGTCGACCCAAACTACCCGGCGATCTACATCGCCAACGGCAAACCGCGGCTGCTGGCGGCTCCATTTGGAATTTTGACACGTTGTCCTCCGGCGTGGTATAGTGGTGCTGCTGCTCTTCGGCTAGAGGTGGCCGTGAACACCTTGCCATCCAGTTCCACACTGGCTAGCACGCACGTGCCAAACACAAGCACAGTCATGGCAAGCAGTCCATTTCTGAGCACGATGGTTTTGGTGCACATGAAGTACATGGAATTGGCAAGTCACCCAAGCTCAGCGAACTAACAGTGGTCGTCACTGAGTAACTAAAACGCTCATGTGTGGTACCTTCCTGACACACTTTTCACGTTTCGCAACTTGATGACTAAACCATACATTCTTAGCAAGTTTACATATTAAACCTGCTTTTAAAAAAAAAGTAGGTGCACCTCTTGTAAAAAATCTATAATTTCACATTACACCCCTCATAAATTACACGTCCGAATACACAACCATATATAAAAATTGCAACAAAGTATCATAAACGTGCAAGACTTGATGTGAGCTGACTCTACAGTATTTTAGTAAATGAGAATCATAAACGCTGGTGTATTAAGTATTATTCATTTTTTCACGTTATTTAAAAGTAAGATTTTGAATCATTTGAAACCAAGGCAGCTAGAGAAAGGCTGCTCCTCCGATTGCAGGAAAAGATATCATGTTGAGCACGTAAAAGGAGATCATGCTTTGTGGACCAATCTTTATCTTGGGATCAGTTAAAGGGCTAGAACAGCTTTGATTCAGTCCTGACCCTGGTGTGGGGTTTTGGCGGCTTCCTCGCATGCATCCGGCCTGCAACGGGAGTACGCCCCTGCACCTAGTCTTTATTGACTACCCCACACACCATGCGCACCCACGTTCAACGTTATAGCGTACACCGTGCAACAGAGATATCCTGCTCCTTAATCAACTTCTTTTTCTTTATTTCTCAGTAAATGAGATGTACACACGTACAAATCTTCTCTATCTAAATAGGAGAACCCCACTACCTGGATTTCCAGCACTCCCGTGCATCCACGTCATCCCTTATTCTCCCAGCCAATCAGTGAAGCGTACGCACGTAACGAGTCAATTTGTGTGACCAGTATAGAAATGACACGCCCCTCTCATGGGCCGTCGGCTGGACTAGACGCCCCCCTATGGGCTTTCCTGCTCGGTGTGCCCGAGACGGACGCCCATATAAAAAAATGTCCGCTGTTCGTCTGTGTACTCCCTGCCGCCTTGATGGCCACAGATCCGCTCTGACCTATGGCCTTCTTCTCCCGAAACGGCCACATCGTGCCAAGCATTCATCAACCATCAAACAAACTGCGCTGCTCGGTTCGACTGCCCACCACCACCTCCTATTTAAAAAGCTCTCTCTGTTGCCATGGATCCCCGTCGGCTCGCCTCGCAATCTCTGCCAGACTCGTGGCGCCACCTCTGGGAGCGGTCTCCACGCTGGTAGCTGGCCGCTCCCGATTGCAATTCCCCTTTTGTTTTTTTGTTTCAATCGCCAAACATCTGTTCCTCGATCTGGTAGGTTGCGCCCCGGCATTAAGTTTGCTTGATGCTTTTGCCCTCCACCTGATTTGATTGGATTCTGCGTGCTCTCGCTCAAGCTAGGAGGAAGTGGCAATCATATCACGTGAACTGCCGCCGCCGGATCACCGGCCGGCCGAGACTACCACCTCACCGACAGAGGCCATGGTGAGGGAGGCCACGGCCAGCACAGGCCACGGCGAGGTCAAGGACGAGCACGGCGGCAGAAGCTCGGGGGCTCACTCACCGGGTTGTGCGCGTGCTGCAGGAGGTAGGGGCTGTGCTCGGCGGCGGCGGACGAGGACATGGTGGCGGCGTAGCGGAAGGGCGAGGAGGGGGCGAGGCCGTGACGGAGGAGGCGCGCGGAGACGGAAGAGCACAACGCAGGCGTCGGTGAGGAACTGGAGCAGCGGGCCGAGGTAGGCGGCGCGGAAGCGCAGCCAGGAGCCGTAGAGCGACTCGACGCCGGTAATGGGGAGGGCTAGCGCGGAGGCGGCGAGGTTGAAGTGCGCGACCAGCTCGACGGCGAGGAGGAGCATGGAGAGGACGAGGAAGGCCCTGATGCAGCTGTAGAAGCGGGAGCGCAGCACGGGGCTCTCCGCTGGGCCGGCGCCGGCGTCGGCGTCGGTCCGCCCGTCACGCACCATGCGCCTGGCGGCGGCGCCGAGCGCGACGACCGCGGATGCAAGCGACGAGCTGTGCGCCACGAGCTGTGTGCGGGAAGGAGATAAGGTAGTGGCCAAAAAAAAAAAGAGGAAGGAGATAAGGTAGCTGCGGTGGAAAATCAGCCTTGGTGGTGTGATGTGTTTGGACCAATCGTGTGGCGCCATGTCAGCGATCCACACCCTCTTCCTTCCAACCAATCAGGATAGAGTAGAGGCATTTGTGTTTCTTTGGCATTGTTCAAAAATACATAACTAAATATAAAAAACTCGAAAAATGTGAAACTTTCGCCTTGGGTCATTATTTGTGTAACAGTTGCAAATAAAAATGATAAATACGAATTTATCATATTTGTTAAGGTCTTGTCGCCACTTTCTTTGATTTTTGTGAAAAACGGTCAAAATGTCCACCGTGGCTATTCATCGAAAGGTGTCGAATTTTTCAAAAATATCGATGGTTCTGTGATATAACCACTACTGGTGTATCTTAAAATGAACATACAATATGGCCTACTTTGTGTGAGAATTGGATGGGTACCGTTTTGCACCATATTTGTTGTACTTGCTTCACAAAAAATGTCATTTTTTATAGTAAAAAAATGAAAAATGATATTTATAAACATAATTTGAAAAAACTTAGTTCTGCAACATTGTTTTTTATACCAATACACACCTATGTGTAAAATATGGCCATATTATCACAAACTATGGCACGGAGATGCTCATATCTAGGTCATTTGACTCGAAACTTCTATATGTTCATAGATGATTGACCTTTTTGTGAAGAAGTTTTTTGAAACTTTTATCCAAACTCAAGTTTATCATTTTTTCTAGCAACTAGTACACATATAAAGACTCTATGCCAAAGGATTTCATTTTCAGAGTATTTTTTCACGTTCTTTTATTTTGTTGAAAAAATGGTCAAAATGGTCGTGGTGCCTATTCATTCAAAGGGGTCTCGTCTTTCAAAACTATCAATAGTTCTGTGATATAAATACTACTGGTGTATCTCAAAATTATTTTTTGGAAAATTTTCAGAGCAAACTATCACACACTTGTAGTTCAAAATTGAATTACTTTTGAAAAATAGGCATAAAATCATTTAAATAGGCGAAATTAGGTAGAAACCGAGAAAATTCCTAATATTGCTAGATTATGGATACAATATGGCATACTTTGTGTGATAATTGGATGGGTTCCATTTTGCACTATATTTGTTGTACTTCCTTCACAAAAAATGTCATTTTGACAATTAAAAATGATATTTATAAACATAATTTGAAAAAACTTGGTTCTGCAACATTGTTTGTCATAACAAGACACACCTATGTGTCAAATATGGCCATATTATCACAAACTGTTTTTGAAAACTGTTTTGAAACAATATATATTTTACTTATAAATGGTGCAGTAAATAAATAATTATGTATGCAAAAATAATGAAAACTTAGCATTTTTCATCATAATAATATAACATAGTATAAGTGTTGTTGCCAAGTTCTGTACAAGAAGGAAATGTGGTTAAACAAATATAGTTGCAATTTTTAGTACTACCGTGAGGATAATGAACATATACTCGTGTGTCTCCAACATTAACATCCAGCAGCCTTGGGTATTTGGTTAGCATATTGCAGCTAGTTGGTTCGCATGTCCCAGGTCACAGGTTCGAGTCCTTGTTTCTACGATTAAATTTTTCTAACGGAAGGACATCCACGCGCAATGGACCCTACTCATAGCTTGCGTACGCCGACGGCCACGTATACGCCGAGGGTTGCCGTCGGCGTATCCTGGCTACGCCGACGGCCAAGTAGACGAGCTGGTCACGCCGGGGTCTACGCGGCCGTCGGCGTCTTGTCTCTTTCCCGTAGTGACCCTGGTATCTCCACACGTAATTAATTAGTTACATTGGAATTTCAAATTCTTATTTCTTACAGCTGATCAAGTGGGCTTTGGTATCAGACCACACGGTTTTGTGAGCTATTCTCGCCGGCAGTGGCTTTGATGTGGCAGTTCCTATTGGCTATGTATGCAAAGTTTCGGGGGATGCTATTCTTCGCACGTGCGACTGCTCGCACGGATCTTTTGCGAAAGATGCCGGAGAGGAGGAGGACGGACGCCGCAGCACCCCCCGCCACCGCCGGCTGAACCGCCGTCGACCCCCCCCGGCCGGCGCGCTACCGTGACGCCTCGCCGCCTCGCCCTGCCCCGATCTCCGCCTCCGCCGGTCCGCCGCCGCCCCGGGCATCCCTCTAACCCCACCCTCTTCTCCGGCGCCGGCGAGGCCCGCACCCCCGCACCCCCCCCCCCCCCCCCCAAGTTAAGTTTTGGACTCACCGTCGCCGCCTCCGCCGCGGCCAGCCGCGGCTCCGGCTGCTCCGGCTCGGCTGGCCCCCATCGCCGTTGAAGAGGAAGAAGATGGAAAGAGAAGGGGTCAATGTCGTGCGACGCGCTCGCACGCGCGTAGATAAGTACAACTGCAAAGTTTCTTGCTTGCCTGGTTGTTTGCTTGGCATATGTCGTCATTGGTTGGTTTAACTCTTGGTTTGGTTCTTGCAAAGTGCAGAAATGATTATCGGTTAAGCTCTGGCCGGGTTTGGTTCCTGCAAAAGTGCAGAAATGATTATCGGTTTAGCTCTGGATTTGGTTCATTCAAAAGCGCAGAAATGATGACTGATACTAATGTTCAGTTGTTCAATACGATCTAGCCGGTGCTGGTCATTTGACAAACAACAAACCTATTGAATTTACAAATGAACCAATGTCCGTTGTACACACAACGAGATTCTGTAATAGTACAGTCCCAAGAATTTATGTTTGTCACACCTTGGAGCTTTTCTTGGATCTATAGTTGATGCCTAGCAAGTTCTCATATTGTTAAACTTTGTAATCTATTGTACCTTTGTTACCAGAAAACAATTGGGTTTTAACTTATAATAAGCACTTCTTATGGGGCTATGACCTCTTTTTTGTTCGGTGTATATGGAGCATTCTTATGGTCATGTTTTCAGAACCTGGCGGTCTTAGAGCAAGAAAGGGTTTTTAGCTTCAAGTGAAACATAAGTCCGAAGACAAGTCAAATGCCGCATGGTCTTTTAGTTGAACTAATATGGCCTCTCACCGTGTTCTTTCAATTCTATGACGTGTCTCTACAATATCATGTTCGTAATTCAAGGATGAATAAGCTCCCATGGGTTGTATTATGTCGGTGAACTTGGGCTTTGTTAACTCAAAGTCGGGCAATAAAGGCCTTTTATCTATAAAAAATAAGCTCCCATGTCTTGCCTTATCTACATGTAATATATAATGGATGATGAATGAATGAAGGTGCTTCGCTTGGAAATTTCAAAGATGAACACAATTATGATTACAATTTTTTCCAACACTTAATCAACTTTTACTTTGGTTTACAATTTCTATCTCTGCCTATGTTAAAACTTACCATCTTTCAAAGATACACGTTGAAATTAACTACTCAGAAAAAGCTCCTTGAAATAAAATATATTGTGAGCTGTAACTATTCAATTTTCCATCATAAAATAAACATTCACAACAATTTTTGGGCACAGTTCCCGCAGCAACGCGCGGGGAATCATCTAGTTATTTAAATGTGCAACTCACGTAAAAAATATAATACACCCCGATAAGTTACACTTCTGGATAAACAGCTATATCAAAAATTTGTACAAATATTAATTCTCGGTCAACTAAGAAATAACGAAACCATTTTTATAGCCTATTTAATTTAGGCTTAGTGTCAATAGTGTTTACTTCACCTAGGTTTTCCTCACTTACAAGGCCTCAACATCACCCTGATTTTGCCACGTATAAGGAGAAATCGCTTTTGAAAATTAATATGCAAAAACCGTCGGCATAGCAGCACCGCCGGAGAGTTGGCGAGTGCAACGACTAGGAAGCTAGAGTTTTCCGATTCTCCTTTCTGACCCACTGTGTCGTCATGATCCCGAACCCCATCCTGGGGCGGCCTTGGGCATGGTGTCGCCACCGCCGATGGCTGCTTGCCTAGCATGGTCCATGATGACCTTTTCATCGTATATTCCTACTTTCGTCGACACCATCGTGCATGTTGAACACAGGAAGTCCATACCGTTGGGTGAGGTGGGGAATGTCCAGGCGGCTTCGTTCAAAGGGATCTACATAACTCCGGAGGTGAAAGCACCATCTTAGTGTCTCATGTCGATGACAATGATAGCTCGACATCTCCCTTTGCATTTGCAGTGTATGGCATTAGAGGATGTGAGGTGAGAAACCCCCTATCATGAGGTGAAAAAATCGATGGAAGGAATTTCACGATATAATGGGTTCATATTGTTTTACATGGTTTTTTCCCGTGTATAGCTGCCCGACAATAGTGGCGACCCGGCAATCCTACTTGGAGGACTCACGTTGGGTACAGACGCTTCTATAGCTTGTAATGGGTAAAACATCTCACAAAGTAAGGCTTTGTTAAACGGAACAATTGTTGCTCTAAAAAGTGTAGAGTATTGTAAAGGTACATTATAGTTGAATGATTTGAAAGAAAGGCAGCTAGAGAACGTTGCTCCTCTGCAGCAAAAGAGATCGTGTGGTCCAAGTACTGCATACTACGACCGAGCATGCATGTCACCTGACTGAGCTCGAAATTAGAAAAAACTGCAGATAGCTTTCGCTTGTGCGGCGATGAATCACACGTCCTTCCCTGGGAGTGTTGATTTGGCAGCTTGTTCCTGCCACTGGAGTACGCTGGACCCAGTAGGCAAGTGCCAACCCTTTGTTGGCTGCCCCACAGACAGGCACTGCCGCACTGCACCTCCGTCAAGGCAAGGGTACGTAGAAGCACACTTCGCCGATTTTCTTCTCCTCAAGATCATGCTGCGCAAAGGCGGCGATATTTCCACCGAGTCCAGCCGGAAACATAACTTTCCTGGTCGAGCGCTACCGCAACGGTTATATTCGGACGGTGAACCAAATCCATAAGGCAAGTTTGGTCCTTGGGCGTTTGATGTAACTATGTGCGCGCTCGGTGTAGCATCATCACGATCTACTGCCCCGAACCCACCAGTCGCGCCCGTCAATTGAAACTTGGAAGCAGCTTGATGCATGTCACCGCGAGCCCCGAAACGCAGAATTAGGTAAAGAAAGGCATCCCTTCATTCAACGGATAATCTTGTACAATTGCGCTACCACTCCAGGGAAAAAGTCCGTCAAGACCAAGAGACCGCTACAAAAAAGAGTACGAGGAATTAGTTGCAGAGATATATCATCACAAGTTGAAGGCTCAATACTTTGGAGAAACAGCAATTAACAATGGCGACACGGTCTTTTTTTACCGTACCTTTGGCGGGTGTCAAGCCAGCCTGAACCATTTTATTTCATATGAGACAATTTGCCAGGAGAGGCATATACAGTAATACAGATGAGGGCAGTGGCGGAGCTAGGCTCTAGGAGTAGTGATGTCAATACACTATGCCACTTTGTACTTCTATAGGTTGATGCATAAATTTCGAAAAAATTAAGGGGCGTTTGAAAAAGCTGTGATGTCAAGCGACATCACAAATTGTGAGCAGCTCCGCCACTGGATGAGGGGGCAGAGGAAAAAGAAGAAAATACATCAGAGTTTCACGGAGGTTCAAACTTTAGGCACCAAGTTTTTATTTTTATTTTTGCGAGGAAAGGTACAGTACATCAACCAAAAACTGCCCAGAAAACAAGGAAAATACAACGAGGTCCCTCTGAACAGTGGCTTCGTCTTCACCGAGAAGGACGCCGAACGTTTGCTACAACGGTTATGGTGCATCGGTATGCCCAGAGGCGAAGGTTTCTGATGCAACGTTGACGGACAGTGTCGAGTGGCTCATCAATGTTGTGGAATGTCTTTGCACTGAGCCTCTTCAACACAGTGCATGAACTGTGGCGACATTGTCAGCACAAAAGAGTATAGCAGGGCACCACACCTGTTATTTATACAGTATAAAAATGAAAAGAGAAGAACTTGGAATGCGTATAAAATATGAGATCTATGCATCATGACCTTATTTAATATGTCTGCAACAACAATAACTAATGTCTGATAGTGTAATGCAAATGTGGGATACATTCTCCTAGGGCAGAAACACTAACATGACTTCTTTTTTGACAACAGGCAACCTTGGTTCTTGTCATTTCATTAAGGTTAAGAAGGGGCTTTACAGGAGTATATTACAGGCTTGACTTGGCCAACTGCCACACGTCCAAAAACACTAAAACTGCCTGCTTCAACACCTGCTCAACAGTGCCCTGCAAAATCTTTCCTCTGCCATAACCTGAACCAGAACGCAGGGACAAAAGGGCGCTGAACCAACAGGGGATAATCTACGATAACCCCCCTGGTCACTTAAGTATCGCCCACAGGCCCCTTTGATGGGTCACTGACATGTGGGGTTTAAGTGACCTGGGGGGTTATTGGGGAATCTCCCGAACCAACAGATGGTGGATATCTTCCTGCACGTGATCACAGAGGAAGCATTTTAGTGAGTGATTCAAGATTCCCAAATATCCATACTGAACTGGCATGCACACCTGTTTGCCAAGCCACTCTGCAATTTCCTCCGTTTGCATCTTCAGAACCGTGCTAGAAAAAGGTCCTACAAATCTTATCGATGCACTTGAACACCAAAGGAGGGAGATCTAAGGATATCATGTGGTAAACCATGATATGGATACATGAATGAATGAAGCAGCTTGGTTGTCTTTGCCCTCATGCTCTTGGCAGAGTAGGTATATATCACTTTGTAAAAAAGTACTTAGTATGAAGAGAAACAGTTTCAGTAGACGATAAACACAGAGTAGATAAATCGAGTTCACCTTATTTAGCCTCCAACAGATCAGAATAGAGGCTGAACCTAAAGCACATGAGTGTGTATGACTATTCTCAAGCTATCCGTAATAGACCACGTCCGAGCCTCCAAGATTTAATCAAGATACATTACTCATGAATCCATTACTATTTATTTCATTTTAATTAACAACATGAGTTCTGAACATAAAGACCATTCTATCTTTAGAAACAAATAATCGTTATTATGCTAGCACTGGGTGATGGATTCAGCAGTTTATTTGAATTAAGTATTCTTCTCCAACATTGACACCTCCAGTTAACTCAAAACATTCAGAGATGTACAAAGTACATAATACGGTATATCTGGTATTAGTAATCAGTCTGCACCTACAGAAAGGAACCTAGACATGTCTTGGGGCTGGCGACATTACAAAATCGACCAGTCGTTTCAGGTTTTTGATGATTTCTCCCATTGATGGCCTTGAATCTTCATTATCTTGATCGCACAAGCATCAACCTTGCATGACATTTCGAGCTCCTAGAAATTCACATCTTCGACCAATTCAAAGACCAACAAAGATTCAACCTCTAGCAGAGAAACTTGATCAGGCTGGAAATGCGGAAGCTACATGGAACCTGCTTGCTCATCTTAGCTGTCTTTGAGGATAATCTGCGGACGGAGTCAGCTGAAGAGGCAATGTTGATCAAAACCTACGAAAGAGACCACTCTTATATTCCCAGTAATTTGATCTCAAAGCTATAGTACTTAATCTAACTATAACGAGTTACCAAAAAGCAACAAAGTATAACGATATCTATTACAATATTAGCAACAGTCTTGGTAAGAGATAACTATACAATTAGGGTTAGATGAATTTTATATTGAGATGCTCTGCACTACCTTTTGTAGCATCCAACTCTGAGAACCATAAAATGAAAAGGGGGTCAGACCGATAGTATAAACAACTTCACGGTACTGAGCTCAGATCATATCGTCAGACCCAGAGAGCCAAAAAAACTGAAATTTGGGAAGATCTATGTAGTTCTTCAGAAACCGGAGCATGTAGCATTCCTGCAAAATTCAGTGAGACACCACATCAAAATAGTTCAGCTTCACCAATTATAGCAAAAGTGAGTTTATTATGACAAATTTTCACAAAATAAAGAAGGTTTAATGAGTTTTCATGACGGTGAGTCGGTGATATCTTGCATTTCTTAGTCCAGCGTTGATCTTCAAAAACAATACCTCAGTAGCCTAAATACATCACTCTCCATGGAGAGAAAAAAAATACTTGCCATCCTCAGGATCCATGAGGCACTGGAAGAAAATAATCCAATAGATTCAATATCCATGAAGTACACCATATCTCTTGTTGACCACTGTTTCCCATTCCAAAAGAATCACGGTGCCAATACAAGAAGCGTGACCTCTGAATCAGAGATATGTAGTCCAGCATGCGATCTTCAGTTGTAATTAAATATATGAAACTGCTGGACATCTGATTCACCAGAAACAAGACAGCGCCTTCGAAGCGCGCTCGACGACCTCTGCCTCACATATCGCCTCTACACCAGCAATAGTTATCCTGCCAGCATGGACATCCATGTTGTAACCCTTCAGCGCTATTAGCTAGTTGCAGCCTCACAATTATCAAGACTTCCTTCGCGAGATCAAGAATAGAATGAAGCCTCTGTTCATGTAGATGATGATCTCTCTTGGCTGGGATGAACCTGCCTTCAGTGTCAAGCATGCAGGGAACTAACTGGTTACCTCTTAAATAGACCCCTAGCGTAAATAAAACATTAGGACTATAGCATTGTGCCTGTCAATTTGCATGTAGTTACAGACACGTAAAAACAAATATTATTTCAGTTCTATATAAAAAACATTCCTCAAAATACAATCTAGCAATAGAGAATACACAACCAGATAAGATGTTAATAACTGTAATGAACATTCTGTAACTGATAATATCTTCTGAACTTTGCAGTGCATGCAGGAAAAAATTATACCATTCAACTAATTTGTTCAGATGGTTCCACTGATTATTGAATGAACCATAATGTTATGCAAGATCAAAAGGTGCATACAGAAAATACAGTGTTATGATGATTGTGGCTTTAAAGAGATCTCAGCCCATTGTACCATAGCACAGTGTGAGCAACTAACTTAGCTTCTGTCAGGATGCTACCAATATGTTTTTAGGTTCTGATCTCAATACCTGGGTCACAGACCAATCAGTTAGGATGCACATATATCACTGGATTTAGCTGTTACAGAAAAAGAGCTATACTTCTCTACCTGAGCAGAAGAAAGTAGCTACATCCTCATACATTCATATACCTCTGCACGTCCTTGTATTTGCCGCGGGAGGAAACGAGCAGGTCGGGGTATTGTGTTGATGCCGAGCTGCATGCTACTACTCCACGGTTCCGTCGAACACGACGACGATCTTCTCTTCTTGAAACGGCAGCTTCCACGGGCATAACCACAAACAGGTCGAAGGCATCGCACTGAAGCAACCAACAGGATCCAAGAGAATTCAAGGGTCAACGGCAAGAAAGATCACATCTGTACGAGGTGAGAAAGAAGGAAAGAAGCACACGAGAAAGAGAGGGGAGGGACGAACCATTGTTTCGGCAGCGACGGAATCGGCCCAATTGCTCGAGGCTCTGGCCACACTTGAAGACGACGGCCACCTGACCTCGGTGACCTTCGGCTCCACCAACCTCCAACTTCGCTTCGTCTCGAGATCCAGCTCCTGGTTCGCCACGGGCTCAGTCCCACGAGCATGTGGTCAGGATCCGGAAGAACTGTCGTGCATTGTTCGTGCGTCAGTTTCTTCAGACACAGTTTTCAAATTTTGAAATTCTGCCCAATTTGCCTTTTTGTACAGGCCGAAATATATCGATTTTGGAGTTAAAAATTTGCAAGATTGTAGATGTAGACAATATGTACATCCTGGAATTTTTTGCGATTTTTGGAAAGTTAAAAATGTGGATTTCGATTTTTTTTTTTAAAAAAACAGCTCCATATAGAATGCCTTCGAAAATCCACTCTCATGGGGCTACTATTTCTCTAAGCTGGAATTTGCGGTCTGATTACTACCAGATAATAATGCATTCAAAACATATTTGCAAAAATGCATTCAGAATGCGCATTGCTTGCCAATGTAAAAATAGAATCTCCCGTTGACAAATGGTAACTTTCCTTTGCAGCTACTGATCAGGGCCTCTTTGGTTCAAAATGATTTTTAAAGGAATTTCATAGGACTTATCCATAGAAAGTTTTCATATGGACTCCATTTGGTTCATAGGAATTGTATTTGGATCATTAGATGGCGACGTTGTTACAAGGGAAAATACAAAGGCGGCCGCTAACTGGTATCATAATCAGTTAATGAATTTCTGGGTAAAGATCTACAAGATTTGCATATAATAAAGGAAATTCTGAATATCAAAACATAATAGCAGCAAACAGCTGAGCTACGGAGGAAGCTGTTTCGTCCTGTCGCTCCCGCGAGATACGGGGCGAAACCCTAGCCGCCGCCACTTCCTCGCCCCTCCTCCTCACTCCCTCCTTCCCCGCCGCCGCCGGAGGGCGTCGCCGGGCTAAGCCCGGGCGGCGTCGGCGGCGGCGGGCTCTCCTTCTCCCTCGTGCAGCCGGGGCGGCGCGGGCCGCAGCGGTAGGTGGGGGCGCCGCGCTGGGTGAGTGGGCGCGGCGGCGCGGCTGTTCTGCAGCGGCGTGGTGGCTTCGTGGTGGTGGCGTGCTCGCGGCGGCGGCTGCTTTGGGGAGATCTGGAGCACTTCGTTTTCCGGCTGTTCGTCGAGTCCATGGAGGGCATGGCCGGTGGCGGCATGGCGGCCAGCAGGTGTTGCGTGGAGGGCTCTGGGCGGCGTCGGGTAGGGCAGTGCGGCCAGGGATGGCCGCCTCGAGCTTGGGACGGGGAAGGGGCCCGTGCCCGCTTCGGGCCCTTCCGCTTCCGCCCTAGATCCGTCGTGGCGGTAGCCATGGTGGCTGGTGGTCGCCGATCTGGTAGTGGAGCTCTCTCTCCGTCTTCTTCAGCTCAGCGGTGCGGCGTGCTTGTAAGCCGGGGCGGCGGCCCTGGAAGGTGGGAGTCTGCGTGGTTGGCGGGCGTGCCCGACTCTGGTGCTGGCCGGTGTCCACGGTCGTGTGGATGGCGTGGGGTTGGTGAGCGGCGTGTTGTGACCGTGGTGCGGGTGTCGCTTCGCCGATACCCGATGCCCAGCGTAGAAGGAGGGGTAGAGTGGCCAAGGGGAAACTCTTGCCCGGGGTCTTCCCGGGCCGCGGCGGCGACATCTACGGACGCCGTCTCCTTCTTGAAGGCGTCGCGGTGGCCTCTTCAACTCCTTCTACCACTCCGGATGAAAATCCAAGATCTTCGGATCGGGCGGTGGCGGCGCTCCGGTGTCGTGAGCTTCTTGAAGACGCGTCTTGGAGTTCACAACGTGTGGCTCTCCGGAGGTGCCATGGCGACCTTCGCCTTGCTTTCTCTAGCAATGTTTGTAACTTGCTCTGCACCTCGGCGTTTCTCTGTGCGGGGCTCCGGTTTGCCTGTCTTCAGCTTTGTGGACAGTGGCGGTGATGATCCAGGTGGTGCGGTCTCTTCGGCTCTGCCCTTTGGTGTTCGCTTGTAATCTTCTCGGTAGCTTGTGTCTTGTGTGTGTGTGCAGTGTCGAGTTGTAGCTGGGTTCAGCACTTTGTATCTGATCGCTGTTTTGGTGTTATTAATTTAACGCCGGGCCTTCTGGCCTTGTATTTTTTTTTAAAACAGCTGAGCTACGTCCGAGATCTGAAATACAGCAGCGGCAAATCCACAACACCAATCCTGATGTTTGAAAATCAAAACATCATACAGGACACATGCATGGTACGGTAAAGTGAGTGAATTGCTCAGTTACACCAGAGATCCTGATGGCTGAATTCGACAAACTAAACAGGATGCACAATATCAGCAATAATAACGTTATTACCCTAAAAGATAACATCAACGCTGACAGACACACGGATCGATACTCTGCGTCTCGCGCAATCTGACAGACATCTTTGTTGGCTCTAGTGTTGACGTCCTTCGTCGATGACGATGATGTCCATCCTGATGGTGAAACTGTCGGACTTGAGATGCTCGGACTTTTCGAATTCCTCTCTTGAATTGAACCAGGGGTATTGTATATAGGTATGGCTAGGCACATGAATTATCGGCAGTGTACTACGAACATATCTGAGATCTTGCAGTTCAACCTCATCGACGAAACTGATCGCAACCTGCACTTTCACAGGGTGCGCAACATCCTGAACTAGACCGAAAGAAACAGATATGTAGTCGGCATTCTCCGGGGTATGATTGTTCGGGCAGACCTGTAAAACCCAGCGATAGCCTCCAACCATGAATGGACGTGACTCCAGTCCGGAGCCGGTAGGTATGTCTTTGGCGCGCGAGTATCCGACGATCTCGAGCAGGTGAAACCCGTTGTGCTCGCCGGTGATGGCAGCGGTTGATGCCCAGGTGGGCGCGGCATGGCAAGAAACTCAAGTTTGCTGTTTTTTCCTCTCCTCCTACTTCTATGCGTTGCACAACCAAATCAAGATTGACGGATTGCTGGTTCGCTCTGCCGTTTGTTAAGCTGATTTGTTAAGATACGGACCTACGGAGTTGCGTAAAATACAACCAATCGAGCCGTTAGGAACAAAATCCATCGATTCCGCACACGCATGTAGGATGACGTGCCGCGTAATCCAGCTTTGAAGGGAGAATTTTCATGCGCATGCACGGCGACGCCCGCAGATGCAAGCTCACAGGAACGCTTATTTTGTAACTAGCGGTCGGGATCCCAGGCGGCTGGTAATCTATCCCATGCGGCGAGTTTAGTACTCTAATTAGTTTTCGATTAAACGATAGCCAAATCTAATCTGACAAGATTTTCATGATAAAGTTCTTTTCTCAGGCAGGGAATCTATAGTTGATCTTCCTTTGTTCTCTAAAGACAACGTTGCCCGTTTAATTCAGCTTGAATGTATCTTTGATCTCGCTTTTTTTTTAGATAACAACTGATGGAATTCAGCAATGACGAAACCGATTACAAACGACTCCACAAAAAACAGAAAATACAATATGGACCCAGAAGACCACACACCGTACTTTCAAATCGCAATCAAGTCCATCGTCCTCATCGTCACCAACCAAGTACAGTGACCGGACCCAGAAGCAGCACATCTTCAGACACCATCGAGTCACCGCCGCCACCTTCGCCACATTGGGCTTTGAACACCGCAAGAGTGCCCACCCCGCAGGGTGAGAGCTAAGAACCTTTTCTAGACCATCGGGCAGGCAGGAGATGGGGAAGACCAGGCAGTACCTCCAATCCAAGATCCCCGAGCAATAGGTCCCAACCATCGACGCCACGTCGAGCCGCCTCCTCCCCTCGCCACCATGGCCGGCCGGAAGAAGCTTCAAGACGAGACAGTCGCATCTCAAAAAAAGACCATAAACAATCCTAATGAGGAAGGCGGTTGTACCACCCCTTCCACTCCCTCGCCACCACGCCGGCCGAGGGGAAGACAATAGTATCAGCAGCCCTCCGACTCCCGAACAGACTCCGAAGCTCCACGGCAGAGTCGAAAAACGACCGCGCCCGGAGAGACCACCCTCTCCAAATCCGCAGATCTGAGAGGAAACCAGGCCAGCAGCTCGCCGGCGCCGCCACAAGTGGCCTTGCCGAGATGGGGATCGAGCTCCAGCACCCTTATTCCGACGCGACGCCGCCTCCACTATCTGGACGACGTCTCCAGCATCCCTAGCAGATCTCAATCCCCTACCACCCGCGATCCGACGAAGCCCCGCCGCCTCCAAGGGATCCCCGCTGATTGAGAAGAAAACCCACCGCCGCCGGCCGCCAGGCTTTGCCCAGGCGTCTTCGCCGGCGGCGGCGGAGGGGAGGGGGAGACGGGGGCGGCCTTGGGCAGGGGGGCGGCAGCGCCCCGGTGCAGGCGCGGCGGCACCCACACGGGAGCGGCTAGGGTTGTATCTTTGATCTCGCTAGTATTAGAAATGAGAGCCAAATTAAAATGGGCAAATTCTCATATCAGAGGTAGGCCAAAACTTGGCTAAATAACAATAACTTCCAATTCTTATATCAGAAGTGATTTTAAGCAGCATAATGCATTGAACTTTAAAAATAATATCCTATTCGGTTAATTGAAGATTTATTGGATGTAATGCATGGGCCTACTGTTTTTATAAGATGGAATTGCGGTTTGGTTACCATATAAGAATGCATAAAAAACATATTTGCAAAAATACATTCAAACACAAATTGCTCGAAACAGGCATGCGCCATGCTATATTAATATAGCAACCACCTGATACATATATGAAACTACCGTGTGGCTAAAACAACACAACCAATACCAAAAGAAAAAAAAAAAGAGGAGAAGAAAGAAAACAAAACCAACATCTGCGGATCAACAAAAACGAAGAAGACTCGCACCCGCTGCACCCTCCGAGAATTCCATCACGATCCTAGCGCTCCCAATCGCCGCGTACAAAGCAGCACGTCCAAGAAAGAAAGCGACGACGACGCTGCTGCCTGGACTGGTCCTAGGGTTTCCCCCGGTACGCTATGGGGAGTGGGGAAGGGGCAGGGACGTATCCAGTGGGAGTGCCATGGCAAGGGGCAGCGATACCACAACCATGCGGGAGGGAACAAACTCCACCGCCATATACGGTAGATGACCGGACACAACAAAAGAGCAAAACAAACCACTGGAGCCGGAGGGCGGCAGCATCACAGCCACCAAGAGGAGTTCCTCAGCGCCAACAACTACGGTTGCCGACCGGTGGCCGTAGCAAGGACACTATGCGGGCAGGCCCGGCCGGGCCCGGGAGGGCCATAAAGCCCCGCACCACACTGATGCACGTTGGTCACGCCATCGCTACCTCGTAGTCCACAACATAGGTCCGTCGGACCCAAACAGGACCACGAAGCTCCCGGCGTCGCGATGCCGCAGGGGCGGTGTCATCGCCGCCACCCACGTCACGAGCTGTTGCTCGTATTCAATACCAAAGGTAGCCAGGTTAAGCCCGATCGCCCTGACCTACGTCGGTCCCAAAGGGCTCAGATCTGGGCTGGCAAGGCTTCGGCCGAGCTCAGACCAGCCGCCATGGCCACCAATGGTGGCGCAATCGCACTTCACCACTCGTGCGGTCACAGGTCATCCTGCTAAGCCAAACCTCCGCCGCCTGGGAACAATTCAACATGATGGAAATTAAATTTAAGAGTCAAGAGTTTCTTGAATGTTGGTAACATTAATATTATCTTCTTAGAATTTTTAAGATTATGATCTATGAAAAGAATCATGACATCAGCTGTACCGAAGGATATAAAGCGCTTAACCCATTGCAAACTTATGTTCGAGGAATGTTAAACATGCCCTTGGAAAAAAGTTGCAAACTTGTGTTTTAGGAATGTTAAACATGCCCTTGAAAAAGTGACCACCTGGTAAATGGAATATGCGCTTATAGTATTCACACACCACAATTTACATGCCACTTGTCTCTTTTACGTGTTTTTTAATATTATTTTTACCTTTGTTCTTGTTCCCATTCTTTTTCTTGTTTCCTTTTGTGTTTTCTTCTTATTTAAGTTTCATAAGTACATATTTTGAAGAAATATTACATAAATTTTATATTGTTACAAAATGTTCACATGGTATGTTAATAAATTTGTTTTCTTATGAAACTATACTTTGGAAGGTTAGAAAATAAGTCCGCGAGATCTAAACATTGTCCATATAGTTAAAAATGTTCATGAGCACATAATATTTTTTTATAGGAGAGAGAAGAATGTTCACACGCAGTTCAAATAGTTTTGGTCTCTTTCGAGTTTTGAAATTTGTTATGTTAAAGAATAAATGTTTGAAGAGTTCGAAATATATTTTCCATGATGTTACCAGTTAGTTATTTTTTTAAAGATTGAGATAATAGGAAAATTCATCTAACAATAAAAATGGAAGAAGAAAAAAGAAAAAGGAAAAAAGAAAACAGAATGTTGAAAGTAAACAAAAAAGAGAAAGAAATGGAAGAAAAACGATTTGTGAACTAAATGGGCCCGGCCCAGCAAGGAGCTTCTTCAGGCGGCGCGATGGGACCACGCCGCTAGTGAGCAGTACATAGGATTCAACAATAGAAGTGAGCTGTGCCTCCAACTCCTCCATGGGCCGACTCCATAATGGCCTAGGCGTTTTCCTGAATAACCTACAGAACTTGAACCTCCTGGGTAATCTCAAAAAAACAAAACTTGAGCCTCCTGGGCACGATCAGCTCGCAACTCACAAGAATCAGGAGCTGCATTGCAAGACTGCAGAATCCACATATGTAGGATTGTACCTCGTCCATGCATATAAAATACTCCTATGTTTTTTCGTGTTTCCCACTGGCGCCTCTCATAATAACAGCATCCGGCGCCGGCGTTTCACCGGAGTGTCGCGGCCGTAGGTCAGTTTGTGGCGAGCGTCGGTACGCCATAATACAGAAACTCTGATCTGAATTGTATTCCCCATGCACGGCGCCTGGAGCATATAGTAGATCCAGACTTGCGTCAGGCATCCGTCATGGCCTGCCCTGCAGAGGCATGGACACAAACGATATCCATTATTCCCATCATGCATATGCACACACAACACAACGGATGGCCCTCGCTTCTCCACGATTCGCCATTGCCAATTCTCCCATGCCCTACACCAACGGGAGAGAAGCAAGCAGTCTGATTGACGAGTTCTTCTTCCTCGCGGCAGTAGTGGATTCGATTGGACGTCGGGGGCATCAAAATTCTCTGGCGGGTGGTGGTGGTTCTTCTGAGAACAGTGCCCACCCTTGGCGTTGTGCCCTTGCGGGTTGGATGGACGCGAGCGGGAAGCATTTTCGCAACAACGACGCTGTGCTGCTGGCTTCGATCCTACAACTCTGAATAATGGTTCACCTCACCCTCCATCACCAAGATCTTTACTGATTAGTACGTACTGCTCTGTAAGCCCTTTTCATCACCGGGTATAAGTGTTGGGCCGTTTTCAGACAACTTTATTACACAAATCTTGCCAAATTTCATACCTATCGGGTAGATAATAGCAATCGAAAGCGAGGTTACACCTAACAAATCATGGTTGATGAACCCACACACTCCCAGGGGTCGTACGGGACCATGCCTGCTCGTACGGGACCTACATGTCCTGCCTGCTCCATCCATCAACGCAAGCCATGCGCCCATCAGTTAGCTACATCCACATTCATCTTTCTGCCGGCCCGGTCCCCTGCGGCGACGTACGTACTTCTCCGGTAGCCGGGCCCCGGCGGACGGCGGGACGCCCGATCGATCGATCGATGGCTCCCCGGCCATCATGCATGCTTCGCCGATCTCCATGCTTCGATCAAACAAACTGTGGATCGAATGATGATCATCGTCGATCCCGGGCACGCACTACTCGAGAGCTCATTCTTGCGCGGGTAACCACGTAGCACGCGTCTCCTGGTTACTACTGTAGTAGTTGTAGTTTCGACCCCTCGTTTCAACCGGTCGATGATGGCACGATTAAGCATTGTACGTTAAAATTCGATGAGGGGAGAAGAAACAAAGTTGTCTACTCCGTAGTAAATAACGGAACGCGTACATATACGCCGTGGAACTACGTTAGAGTATCTCCAGTGATGATCTGACTTGTGCCTAAAAATTAATTACTACCTTGATCCGTAAAATGAATCCGAGCTCGATCGGAAGCCATATGTATGTGTTCTGATATTTACCTTCTTTTCCCGCGACACTCTTTATGGACCGGAGGGAGTAGAATTTCACATCAGTGATGTCTAAAAAACATGCTCTAATAAATAATGCATATGCATTGGTTATGCAGAATTTTACATCATGCCCAAATAAGGTAGCTCTCGTGACCCGTATATACAAGAGTAATGCTACTATTACGGATAGTTTTCTACCGAAATGAACTTACGGACTCACGTGGAGAAAATGCATAGGTATGTATCACGGGCGGTTGGAAGGATTAAATCAATCACAACACGTATCCTCAGTCCGTAAGGCTGCTTCTGTAGAAATCATCTGTAAGTATCATTTTTGTATATACAAATCCAGTTGAGCTACCAAAAACATAGCTGAAAAAAATCCATGTCCCCCTCCCGCGTGCAGCCTTGCAGCCGCTCCACCGTTGATTCCGTTCGTATCTGGCCAAATCTCTCGCCGTTGCACATCGCAAAAGTCGGATCCGTCGCCACACCGCATCGAGGTCGACCGCCGCCGCAACTGTCGCCGCGTGTTGAACATCAACGACTCATGGGGTGCGCCTACATTCCTCCGGCGGCGACCGTGTGGGGTGTGTCTCAGCACCTTCGACACACCAAAGATGGCCATGTCTGCTTCCAACGCCGTCGACGTGGAGGTTTGCTCGGCTGAAGTCCGAGCTCAACTTTCCTGATATGACCCGACAGGAGGCGGAGTGGCTTGCGCCGGAGGTGCGTGTTGCGACCGCACAAGAGGAGAGGCACCATCGCTGTGCCGTGTGGCTGGTCGCCACCTATGATGTTGACGAGTTGGCTATGATACTAACTTGTGAGAGGAGCATCAGGATTCAGGAGTAAGTGCAAGCGGAGGTTGAGTTCTATTGGGCAGGGGATGCGGCGAAGAAGAAGAAGAAGAAGAAGAAGAAGAAGAAGAGCGACAAGGCAGACCCTTCGATGGCGGCGAAGGTGGGCTTGTCCTTCTCCTCGTTCGATTGGACTACCGACAAAACCGACAAGGTGTAGTGTGGCTAGTGAAAATGTAGTACGTAGTAAAATTGTAACTAAAGTGTACTATGGGTACTAGAAGTGTCGAATTTCGGTTAAATATGCAAGTTCTTAGTTTAAGTATGTTGTTTGGCTAGTGAAAAAATGGCGACGGAGCACGGGAACATGGATCGGGTCAAGCAGGGAAGGAAAAGTGGTTTGTTCGCTTGCCCCCTCCTTTTTGCCGGTACGTAGTACGTGAGCCCTGGCATGCACAACTTATGAGCGAAAGGCCCTCGTACCCTTTTGTTTCCTTGCCCCTGTCATCACCTGGGATTCTCTCCATCTCTCAGGAGCTGGCTACAATCGAGTTTGGTCGATCGTCATCAGGCGTCCTGAAATAAAGAGCCGGCCGTCTGAAGAAATATTCACGGAGGGTAGCTCGTTACGGCCAGGGGATCGAAATGGATCGTTTCGGCGACCTTGCCACATCGAGAAATCACCTTTAAAAATCAACATTAAGAAGAAGAGACCAGTCACAAATTGTGCTAAGTTTCCATCCACGTACGTACTCTATCAGAGAGGGTAACAGAACAGAAGAGGGGAGACCGGCAATGAATGCGTGATGTGCCGTATAACCTGATCATGGCTCTGATTGACTGATTGCTGCATAAAGTTGGATACGACCTGTTATCTTTCTTTTCTCGGCGAAAAGAAAAAAAAAGGAGGGACCGGTCCTTTTCGGACCCGAATATAGTGCATCATATATCTACTGAATGCTTGCATTACACTGGTACAGTGACACCAACGACAGGGACTCACCGGAGGGGAGGGAGACTATTTCATCGCAAAACATAACTCATGAATGATAGGGCCGACATTGTATAACCCACTTTAATCAATCTACCAGTCTTGACACTTTCCGTATGTTTGGATAACCAAAATTCTTCAACGGGTACTTACCACATAGGCCCCGCTTGTTTTGTCGTTTCACCTCCGTAATCGGCTGGGAGGTAATCCGGACCTGACCACGTCCATATAAATTTACAGGTGAGATGGGTGAACAAATACCGACCGGTTATGATTTCCAGGCATCCAAGCGGGTCCTTATGGGTTTAGTTTGTTATTAAACACTCTGCCACATTTTGTTAAATTAGTTTTTATTTATCAATGAATTTTGGGTCGGTCTAATGGTGAGGCTGAATCATTTTTCCGGCTTTGAATCATTTGATTTTGAAAACGGACCAAAGATTATAAATCTGCGCAGATAAGTGGTTAGGTAATACCACACTGAAACAACAATAATAAAGTGATACTGCCGCTACGGTTTTGGAGTCAATCCCTCCAATTATGACATTCCAAAGAGATTTAAGCACACCTGGACTGATAGCTTCGAGTGCTCTTTAGAGCGTCTGACTTCGATGCAAAAGTCGCAAGGGGCTCAGTAGTTTCGATGGAACCTACATGAGAACTGTAAATTCTCAGTGCACTCTTTGTATAAGGGTTGAACCGTAAAAAAAAAATGGAATATGATGATACCAATGGAGTTGGAAATCTGCGCGAATAATCCTTACCAAAGACAATCTTGCTAAACACAGCTGGCATGGAATACTAAGTATGTGTTATGTACTGAAGATGAACAATAAAACACTTATTTTTCAATTGCAAATTTGCATTTTTTTTTACATGGCCAGTTATCTCAATGGTTTGTAACTTGTACCCCCTCGTTCCGCAATATAAGATTGTTAAGACATTTTTCACATTCACATCTATACACTTATACATACGCACGTTTTAATTTACTGTATATGTACACTCATTTTAACCGAACTTAAACAACATGTGAAATATTTAAAATATCTTATATTATGGGACGGAGTGAGTAATAACAAAGTAGTGACACAAATATTTTTGGTAATTGTCTAAGCTGCGTAGATCATAAGTTTAAAATTATTATTAGTGTGCGGGTGCTTGCTTAAATATAGTTGCCGTGTGTGTATAGAAATGGCAATGTTCTTAATGGTAACATTCTCTTATGCAGATCGTATACCACCTTTTGAGCCTTGGAATAAAAGGTGGTGCGATCGGCGCATAAACCATGTTCCGTGCACAATTTTGTTTTACTCGTGGTCGACTCTACAACACATGGAGTTTGAACACCTGTTTATCTGTTTATGTAGATATTTTTACGGTTGGAAAATATCATGGGATGTCTTTATCCCACATGGCTGGTAGCGCATTTTCCCTTTTATTTGTTCGTTCGAACCGTTGATTGGGTGCATCCTTATTATGCAACGTAAACTGCTTCGTAACTTTGCAATAAATATATTAAGTAAGAAAATGTTCTCTACAGAAAATAATCTTTTTTTTGCAAACATAAAGAAAAGAATCAGAATGCTTACATTCGCATGACCGAGTCCGACACATAGGCCGGTACACTGCCGCATTCTAGGCACATCTGATGACCTGAATCCTGACAGGATTTGAAACTCTACGAAGCGTAGAGCAATGAATTACGCGGGGACAAAATTTCAGATCAGGTCCTGATGGTACCAAAGAGCATCCTTCCTTACGGTTCGTCACGCACCACACGTAAGAGCATCTCCAACAGACGCCTCAAATAAGCGGCACGCTCTAAATAACCGCTTTTTAGCGCGCGCGGGGCTAAAAACATCCCTCCAACAGACGCTCTATAAGTCAGCGCGCTATAAAAATCGTCCAGCGCGAGCTGGACATTCTGCGGCATATTTGGTGCGGGGCGTACAGCGCGCTGGACCAAACTGGAGGGGCGCGCGAAGCCAACTTCCACGGAAACTTCCACTCGCCATAGCTCGCGCGCGGGGCGAGGACGGGTACTGCAACACCGGCACGGAGTCGCCGCGGGCGGACTCCTCCGTCGACGAGCAGCCTGCCGCTGACGCGGACTCGCCGGGCCGAGGAGCGCAGAGGGGCAAGCGGGACCACCCCTCGCCGTCGTCCACGCTGCCGCCGCCGAACGAGCAGCCGAGCGGCAAGCACGACAATCCGGCGACGAGCGAGGAGCACGGCCTCGACCCTCCTCCGGGTCGCCGCTGCCGCCGCCGCCCTCGAATCGCGCCGGAATCGGCCGCGGCGAGGAGGAGCACGGCGCCGGCGAGGAGAAGCACGGCACTCCGGCGACGAGCGAGGAGCACGGCCTTGAGCGCGTAGTCGTGGAGGCCGGCGGCGTCGCGTCCGTGCGGTGGGGCTCCGGGAGGCCGCCGGCGCGTCGCTGGAGCTCGTCGCGGTGGTGTCCGGCGGCGCCGCTGGCTGGCTAGCTGGCTCCCCGGAGGGAGAGGGCGGCACGGTCTCGGTGCCTTGTAGGCGGTCGACGCGGCCGCTCTTGTGCACGCGCCGCTGCTACCTTGGGCTCCCTGAGCTGAGTTGAGTACAGAGATGCCAACGGAGACGACAAAGCTAGCTAGCTTTGAATGATTGGGGGCTTGATTGCGCTTTTCATTTTTGTCTCAGGGGCCTGATTGTGAGTTAGTTGGATCTATTTGTAAAAGTCAGGGACCTGTTTGTTTATACTACTGTAGGCTGCGCGCTGTATTTTTAGTGCGTCTGTTGGAGACGGTTTTTTGCCGCGGCTGCGCGCTATATTTTAGTGCGTCTGTTGGAGACGTTTCGACCGCGGCGCGCTAAAACTGTTATTTTGGGGCTGGAAATTTTTTTTAGGGCGCCGACGCGTAGCGCGTCTGTTGGAGATGCTCTAAGTACACAACGAGACGAGATGGCGCGACGCCGACCCAGCCGGCCAGCCGTATGGCTACAACCTTGGCAATCTGCTCGACCGTGTACCAGCAACGTCTCGCGACGCAACGTATTTCGTATTTTCCCCTGCGGTTTTCATTTTACCTTGATCGCATCTGGGTGGGGTTGAGCTAGACGTCGAGGAGGGGTCCAAACAAGCGGGAATCTTGGGGTCCCGGAGCTACATAGAGCATGAGTGAGGATCCGGAGAAGCATCACCAAAAGCTTGAATGCTACATCAACTGAATTACCCACAAAGTCAGGCGCCAGTTGAGTTCCATTCCATGGATAAGAACGTACAGTGCAGGACAAACAAAACCTAACCTAACATTGCACACAAATTGCTGCAGGCTGTGGCATCGGCATGGGTAGATGTCGTCTTCTTCCGCTTAGCTTGTGCGCGCGGTGCTCGTTTCGCTGCACAATCCGTGGTTACGCAAATGCGTTGCTTGGGCGGCACCGCGCATGTATGTGATTGTGATTTCAACAGTACAACACGGCTTGGTTGCCCACTTGTGACCGATCGATGAGCTGTTGCATGCTTAGAGACCTGTCGATCGAGGCTTAGGCCTCAAGTGTTATTACCCCCATGCATCGTGTCGTGCGATCGATCTTCCGTGATCCGGTGGACATCCATCGTGTTGCACTTTCACCATGGCAACAACGTGCATGCATGCTGGATTAAGGGCGAATTGATGGAACCGCCATTGTTTTGTTAGTGTTAACCCTTAATTTTATGAACCGACCTAGCCTCTCATCAAGGCCTTCCAAAAATGAACTCAGTGCTCTACGAATTCGATGTTTCCACGTGAGAAGGACGTACCGGGACATAATAAATCAAGTAAATGATGCATTATTTCTTCCCATAACTCGAATTCGAGCCATAACTGGGTGCCTCGAAATTCAGTTTGGGAGTGTCTATTTGTCAGTCGACTGATTTTCTTTTCGTCGTCAGTCGAATTTTTAGGCCAATAGTACGTCGACACGTCAACCATCGTGGCCCCTGTGCACAACGCGGAAAAAAGAGCACGAAACGGAAATGGGCCGCGACTGCTTTCCCCTTAACGGGTTTTGCTGGGTAAAACTGGGCCCGAACCCAACAATCGGCCTGCTGCCTGCGCCCCCACAATCAGCCCAAAAAATGAACAACAAATCGACCACACAGGCGGCCCGGTAAAAAAAAAGAGAAAGGGATCGATCGTCCCCGACCAAAAAACAAAATCACAGAAACAAATCAGAAAACTTTGAGATCTAGAGAGTTCCATTTCTGATAAGAATGACAGATACTGCACACGAACTGAGAAGATGTGGACAGAATCCTCAAACACCCAGACAACAAAGGAACTGACCTGGTACCAGAAAAAACTGAAACAGGTAACATGGCAGCGGCAAGCAATAGCAACAATCACCACGCTTCCCAATCCAGAATAAATAATCACAATTTCGATTATAACATGGCAGCAGCACTAGGACCATCTACAGGTTGTTAGCAACTTCTCTCAACGTATTGATTACTCTACACGTCTACAAGTTACAAACTTTAGAAAAAAGAGCATGCATAATCTGCTCAAGTACAGGACACTCGTAATACACATGGTTGTTAATGTATGCAAAGGATGCTAGACACGGATACAAAGCACTAAGATTCAACTGAGTACCACAGCAATCAGTCGGTAATAGGCACACCATTTAATCAACTTTTCCCTAAGCCAAATATATAGCTAGGCCCTCTTGAATCATCATCGTTCCAGGTTTGCTTCTCCCAATAAAAATCTGTCAGCATTGCAAGAAAAAGAGCACTTCCAGGTCCCTCTCTCTGATGCTACAAAAACCTTCACCAACATTCAGAGACACCTGAGCTTGATCCGCCAAGCTGGAATTACAGACAAGAAAAGTGAGCCCCCACTGCACACGCAGTATTCCTCCCACACAGAGGTTAAATTCAGAAAAAAATGATCTACAAAATTCAGAATATAGCACTGTTAAGGTTTTTCAGAATTTTAGATGCAAAACAACACATCATTTGGATGTGCACACTTGAAAAACAATCCACAAGAAAAGGCCTATCTGATTTAACTAGCTGTTGCAAAATAGAGCTTAAAAAATAGAGAACTCATAAGCAGGAAAACAGACATCAAAGTAAACACGTAGATAGATAGAGTTTGACTACATAACTTCCAAATTCAAAATAGCTGAGTTCGCATAATATAGAAACCAGCACAGACACAACCATAGTTCGAATTTCCTACTACGTTACGACATTGGCTTGCAACATATAAAAATGACGTCTGTAGATTGCATTGCAACATATAAAAAACAGATTTAGTAGTTACTTGCAATGCACACTAACTGATTTAAAAAAGATTCTTACATAGAGCAACACTGCCAAACAACATATAAAAATTTCAGGCATTTGGATGAAACTGATAGAAACCAGCCCCTGAAACAAACCCTCTCATCTTTGCAAGTGTAGTATGAAGCATGGGATAGGCTGCACAAATGAAATATGGATATCAAAAAGTGAGAAGAAAATGAGATATGTAACAAAAATATTATAGAAGAAAAAGAGAGAGATAACAGATATACCATTGACTCAAGAAACCTTTCCCCAAGATATACCATTGACTCAAGACTGATACACTGAAACATACAAAAAAGTTTCTGTATGGTTCAGGCAGAGAAACCACAGAGTGAGAGAGAGCCAAGGAACATAAGCATCATCGATTGGCATTAAAAAAAGATGATGGAGAAAGAGACATACAAAATATAATTCTCTATGCATCTAAATATAGAGACAAACTAATTATAGAGACATAATAAATATATAAAGAGACATAGCAAAGATAGGGACTGAGAGGTACAATGCTACCATACAGAAACTAAAAAGACAAAAAGAGACATACTAAATACAGACACTAAGAGACTGAATATATGCATCAGAAAATGTGATAGAGAAATAAGTGACAGAGAAAAAAATTGACAGAAAAATGCAGAGGAAAAAAGAGAGAGAAAAAGAGAAAGAGAGAGAGTGTGTAGAGAAAGACAGACAGAGACATAGAGAAAACTAAATCGAAACAAACTAAATTAGGGAAATTGACTGACTGAAGAATGAGAAACTGACGGACTGAATGAACACTGAAGATTAAATCACTCAACACTAGAAAAACTGAGAGTAGAGACTGAATAAAGAGGGGCTAAAGAAATAAAAACTGACGAAATAGAGAATGACAAGTACAAAAATGAAAGAGACTGAAATTCAGAACTGAAGAAAAAACTGACAATGACAAGTACAAAAATGCAAGAGACTTAAATAAAAAATGATAAAGAGAATGAGAATGACAAGTAAAAAATGAAAGAGACTGAAATTCAAAACTGAAGAAAGAGAATGAGAATGACCAGTACAAAAATGAAAGAGACTGAATCAATGAAATTAAACTGAGAAAATAAATCAAGACTGAGAAACTGAATAACTGAAACAAATCACAAAACTGAAAACAACACTGAGATTGAGAGATAGAAAATGAAAAAAATCAATGATAGAGAGAGACACTGAATATAGAGACAGACTAATTATAGTCTTATAGAGACATAATAAATATATAAAGAGACATAGATCTAAGCTGTGTTAGCCCGGAAGCACACATCACATGTCAGACCACTCCTCCGAGTAGGAGCAGGAACTGCTGTGGCCGCCAGCTATCTGGTCTCATGCCAGAACGCAAAGCCGATTCCTCTCGGCCGGTTTCCCAGATAGGAAAAGAGCTGAGGGCAGCATTGTGCTCTCGCCGGGGCTCCAGAGCCCAAAATCCAGAACACAAACTCCTTAGACCTCCAACTCGCTGGAGTAACAGACGCGCGCAACAGCGACCGGCGGTAGCGGCCCTCAGCTAACGACGGCACCTATATCGACCGGCACCACCGCAAAGTTCAGCCGCCTCCAGCAACTAAGATCCATGAGACGCAAGGCACGCGGGCGTAAAATACTACAGAGCAAAGAGAGATAGCATAACCTAGTACCTGTCAGCTCGCCGGCGAGTCCAGCCACCGCGAATCTCCGCCAAAACGGCGGCACCAGCTGCCGGCGAAAAAGAGGAATCAATCCTCTGTTCCGCCGCCCCTCTCCTCTCTCTGCTGCGAAAGAGACACACGGCAGAGACAAATGAAATAAAAATTCGAAAAAAAAACCCCAACAACGACGGAAGCCACACACGTCGCAACGGAAAGAAAAAAACAAAAAGGATACAGGCCTCCAACCCGTCAACCCAACAACACCCGGCCCGCTAACCCGTGACACGCACGCAGCCACGCACACGCCAGCGTTCACCAGCACGCACGGGCCAGCGCGAATCTTAGCGCGCATCCGACGGACAGAAAAACGACTGACACCGAAATCTGTTTCAGTCGACTGCAACAGAGCAAAAGCCTTCAGTTTTGATAGAGCCAGAGGGATTACTTCCCCTGTTTTCTGGGCACGAGCGGATCCTCCCAAACACGAGACCACCGCCCCCCTCCTGTCCTGTCACCTGCAGAATCCCCACAATACCCACCGCATTCACCTCAATCAGCACGCTCAACAACCACATAAACTACGGGCCAAGAGAGGGCAATGCGGACAATGTACACGACCGGCCCACCCGTCAGTGTACACGTAGGAAAACCATCGAGGATTGGGACGACCACGGGGAAGCCACGCATCATTTCCGCCCGCCACGTCACCGCCCCCGACTCCTTTAAATCCCGGTCCCCTCTCCTACTCCCCTCTCCGTCTTCTTCCACCAAGCCATCGATTTCTTCCACAGCACAACAAACTAGTTTCACTCGCCAAAAGGGACGAACGGACTCACAAAAGTAAACCCTAGCCGCGCCGATCGACGGCTATGCGGCACGCGATCGCCGGAGATCAGACCCGCCGCCTCTAGACCCACCGCCGGCGCCGTAGCCCCCCTGCCGTTCGATTTAGCCGCAGAGGATGAGGCCCGCCGCGGCGCAGATCGATCCGTCCCCGTCCCCCGCGGCGCTGGCCAAGTCGCGCCTCAAGCGCCTCTTCGAGCGCCAGGTGCTGCGGGTCTCGCCGCTCCCCTCCGTCTCCGCCCGCGGGGAGAAGGACAAGATGATCTGCTGGAGCCCAGCTCCGTGTGCCTCGACGGCATGGTCCGGAGCTTCCTGGAGGACGGCGGAGGGGGCGTGGCCGAGCGGGCGGCCGGCGCGCGCTGCTGTAACTGCTTCAACGGCGGCGAGGCCTCCGACGACGAGGACGGCCCCGCGGCTGCCGAGGCGTCCGCCATCTCCGACGCCGCAGAGACCATCAAGGTACTGTACTAGGCCGACTGTTTTACTTGATTAATTCCGATCGACTCACTTCGACGGCCTGTCAGAGCCATGAATTCGCGTCGCGCACGAACTGACGATCCTCTGTTCTTCCATTTCTCGTCCAGGGTCTCGTCCACTGCGCCAGCCTCCGCGAGCGGAACCTCTTGGCCGACGTGTCCACGCTGGTCGAGCGCCACCGCGCCGCGGGCGCCCGGAAGCGCGACCTCCTCCGCCTCCTGGCCGCGTCCCTGGTCGCCACGGGCCACGACGCCGCGCTCTGCCTCTCCCGCTGGGACAAGTCCTCCTCCCACCCTGCCGGCGAGCACGCCTACGTCGACGTCCTCCTCCCGGCCAACTCTGACCGCAGTGACCGCGAGCGCGTGATCGTGGACGTCGACTTCCGCTCCCAGTTCGAGATCGCGCGCCCCACCAAGGCCTACCGCGCCGTGCTGCAGAGGCTGCCGTCGGTGTTCGTCGGCAGGGAGGACCGGCTGCGCCTGCTCGTGGCCGCGGCGGCGGACTCCGCGCGCGCCAGCCTCAAGAAGCGCGGCCTCCACCTGCCGCCGTGGCGCAAGCCGGAGTACATGCGCGCCAAGTGGCTCTCCCCTACGAGCGCGAGGCCCCTCCTCCGCCGCCGGAGGCTCCGGCCCCTGCCAGTGAGCTCGCCGACAGCGGCGAGGGAGGTGGAGTTGGACACAACACTGTTTAATTGAGGACCTGTGATTTTTTTTCTTCTTGCCTCGATCGGGAATTTGCAGCTCGGTCCTTTGGCACGGGCAGGGACTGGATGCAAAGCTTTTTTTCTTTCTTTTCCTTTTTCATTTTGACCCTCTCATGGGTAACGGAGTATTTTTTGTCAAAATGGCCCTTTTACCGAACTAAACCCAGATGTGGCCCTTTTGTGAAACTATTGCCAAATCTGGCCCCTGGGCTCGGCGCCAAATGGGCCGGCGCCGAAATTGTACAGCTCGGCGCCAAGATGGGCTGGCGCCGACCCGGTTCAGCAGAGGCCCATCTTGGCGCCGAGCTGTATAATTTCGGCGCCGGCCCATTTGGCGCCGAGCCCAGGGGCCAGATTTGGCAATAGTTTCACAAAAGGGCCACATCTAGGCTTAGTTCGGTAAAAGGGCCATTTTTAGCAAAAAATACGGTAACGGAGTAGTAACTTCTCGTAGTACCGGTAGGAAGTATGAGCAACAATTAAATAGACTGGTAGGGTTTTTAATGAGTCGGCTTGCTGACCTAATATATGGGGTGTTAAAAGTGTAAAAAAAAAACAATTAAATAAATAAGTTGTAGTGTTAGCTCAGGGAGATAAATGAGAGATGATCACGACCATGTTTGGTTTTGTTCTCTGTTGTTCTTCAGCAATGATTGTAACTGAATTGCGCAAACAAAAGGGTCTCGTAAAATCAAGTGCTGACCGACCTAGTATTTCAAATTTGGAATGGATTCAGTGATGAACTAGTAACTGACATGAGTAATTCCGGTTGCTTTCTTCACTGGTTTCTGTATCTCTCACGTCACGCCGCGGGTCGGGTAGCGTGCAGTGCAGCTCGCTCGCTGGAGCTTCCCTGTTTTCGCATAACAAGATACCCGGAAACTGCACTGACAATGCTTTCCATTCCCTGATCTGAAACCCTGGACACGGAGCCGGATGCTGACACACAGTGGTAGTAATATTCTGCAGTAAATAAAAAATAAAAAGGACGACCGAGGACAAATTCCACGCTCCGCGACTTCATCCTGTGGATTAAAAAGAAGTTTCTGGACTAGTTTAGGCTGCGCTACGCAAGCTAACTTGAGGTGACGCCACAGCACAGCAAGCGGATAGACCATAGGGAGTAGCAAAAATATGTATATCGGGCTCGGTATACGCGTTCCTTGCTCCTTTGTTTATTAATCCCATCGGCCATAAACAAAAAAATGCCCGTAATCCGAACCTGGATGTGAGCGGGTGAGAGGCGGACCCTGTACTGTAGATCTATTCAGTGCTCCGGATCCTCTGCGATCTCTTCCTTGCTCGCGTACGCTTCTTCCACATCGATCATATATAATGCTTGGTCGATGATGATGATTGGGGAGAGAAGAGTGAGTAATCCCCAATCTCCCTCATCAATCAAGCTCCTTCTTTGCCCATGGAGTAATTCGGTTCTACCCTGGGATGATTTTGACCAGGTCGATCATGAACGCGGCGCATGTCCACGTACACACACACATGCACCAGCTGAAACGTGTACTCCAGGTGGCACCGTCGCTGTCAATTCGCATTAGTGATCGGATGAAAATTTACTTGTACTGACAGGGTAAATTATACTATACGTATGTCTCCATCAACTGCGGTACTGCCGCAGTTTTCACTTGGACTTGACCTCCGATCGGAGTCCACTCCTGCGCTGCGCCGGCTCGCCAACGGGGGGAAGGCACGGATCTCGCCCGCAGCAGCACGGCTCACGCGTCGTCGTCATCGCGGTTGCAAAATGTCGCCGGTTCGCCGTCCCCGCCGCTGGCCGGGACCCCTGGCACGCCGTGTGCCAGTAGGAGGACAGGAGCACGCCTGCGTTTGCGTACATCGGTGGCCCTGGAGGAGTACCTGTACGTGAGACATCTAGTTCTCGCTGTACTGTAAACCCAGGGGTCGGTCGAAATATACATTTGATTTTTGATTTCAAACGGCGCAGCGGGCGACCGTGTTATTTTGAAAACCTGATACTACCACGGAACCTCCGGCTCAAAAAACATATAACTGCAGCTTTATTATGGGGAAAATATGGGGGGTACCGGGCCGGCCGGCACTGTAGCTTGGGATGATGCCCCATGGGCTCCACTGTGGACAACTTCGATACTCTCTTTTCCCGCTGAGCTCCACCACTAGGACTACTGACGCTGGGTTTCTTTCTTTATTGCGCTGTGCCCCGCTGCCCATCACACGATCATTGCCTTCCCCCGCTTTGGCCTTTTCCCTCCGGGACGCAAAAGCGGGCAGCGACGAACAAACAAAACAACTTCCTTCTTCCTCTCTCTCACACACTTTTCTCTCTCGCCTCCTAGCTTTTCTTTGTTTCTGATGGGGAAAAAAGAGACAGGCGTCGCGTGAGTGCGTGCGCTGCGGAGCATAGGATAGTAGGACCTAACTGCCGTCGTCCTAGCCGTCTTATGATAAACACCTCTTGGTGCAAGCAAACGATGAGAGAACTCCCGTTAGGTCACTGAGACACTCACTGACGCTAGCTCAACACCCACCCAATGGAGAATGGCCGGAAGTGGAAGGCTACGGGATAAGCAGACTCGACCGCACTGCCCATGCCTGCCTCCGCCTCCGCTTCTGCTTCTGCTCGCGTCATCATCATAAACTCTACACAGTGTAGTGTAGTGTAGTTGCCCGGAAGAAGAAAGGGGGACGCCGATCGAAACGGCGCAGGCATGCTTGCCTTACTTGAGATCGCCGCAATGACCACCGCCTGCGCCGCCGTAAATGCTCGCCGTGGCCGGCTAGCTGGCCCAAAGTGTACTACGCAAGCTGCTTCCCGGCTAGGGTCACCTCTACTAGCCGCCCGTCCGTACGTGGCAATGCATGGCCGATTGCTTGCTACTCCAACTCGAGTGCACGCCCACATTGATGCATCATCTCCGGCCGGCCGGAGAAAAGTCGCCACACGTACGGCATCCTGCAGGAGTTTTTTTTTAATTACATCCTGCAGGAGTTTTTTTTTTGAATTTCACATCCTGCAGGAGTTGATACGTGGTATGTGCACAAGATGGAGTACGAGGGCTGGGAGATGGAGTACGTTTTCGAGTGGTACTAGTACATCTCATACGATGCACGGTGCATGTCTAGGCATGAAGGCATCTTTCTAATGCAACCAAGATAAGGTGTACGTAGCCACTGCATGCCCGTGATCCGTTGGTACCACGACGGGTGAACAGGAGAAAACTTTAAGGACGTACGGCGCGAGTAATAAGGAAGAAAACAAAACTAAAGAGACCTCTCTCCCCGACCCCAGCTCTCGCGACCCGCGTCGCCCCCGCGGCGGCCGGGCCACGCCTCCTCCTCTCGCCCCAGCTCTCCCTCCCTCCCGCCGTCGCCGGGGCGCACCGGCCCTAGGCCGGGCGGCACCGGTGGCGACGGACCCCTGGCCTCTCCCCTCCTTGTTCTGGTTGGCGCAGGGCAGACCAGGCCATGGAGGTGTTCCTCGGCGGCGGGGTTTCCTTGCTGCAGCGTGGTTGGCTGATGTGGTGGTGGGGCCGCCGTTGGTGGCGTAGGTGGCAACGGTGGAGCTCTGTCGGTGCCTGCAAGCCCAGATCTGGGTCCGAGCGGGCCTGTGCGAGTTCGGCCTCGCAGCCTTCGGCTGGCATGACGAGCGGTTTGTGACGGAGATGGCGGCATTGACGCCGCGTCTGTCTGCAGCGTGACGGCGGGAGCTTTGCGGGCATGTCTGGGTCCGGCTGAGCCTATGGACCGACCAAGAGGATAGCGGTGGTAGCGGCTTACGTGCAGCAGCATGACGGCAGGGACTTTACGAGCACCTTCGGGGCTCGGCCGGGCCGGTCCGGGCCTGCCCGCCTAGTGTGTCCCTGCTGCCGTGTCCGGTCGGCACCCGCCGATGGCGGTGGAGGACGTCCTCCAGGTGGCTGTGCTGCTGCCGCCCTCCGGTTCCAAGGGCCCGGTGTGCTCCTGTCGTTGCGTCCGGTCGGCTACCGTCTACGGCGGTGGAGGCTGTTCCCTCCCGCGTGGTGGTGATTCTGCCGACCTTGTCTACGACTGCTTCGTCTCGGGCTGCCGGCCTTGCTATGTTTGTCTTGGTGAGACGACGATGGTGACTTCAAGACCGTGGTGGCGTTTGATGGTGGGTGGCATGTTTGGTGGAGCGCTACAGATTGTCCGAGATGTGGTTTTTTGGGGGTCGGGAGAAATCCCTGTCGTTTTGGCACCGACGCGGTGACGCTCGAGAGTGTCACCTTCCTTCTTGAGGGGCATCGGGTGTACCTCTTCCCCACTCCTCGGAGCGTACCGGGGGAAACCCTAGAACCAGTCCGGCAGCAGCGTCGACGTCGTCGCTTTCCTTCTTGGAGGTGTTGTTTGGTACGCGGCGATTTAGAGTGATAGGTTTGTGGTGCGAATTCGCCGGAGAGGACGCAGCGGTTGCGAGTCACTTTCGTTTTCGTTGATCCGCCATTGTTGGCTTTGTTTTCTCTTTTTTTTATCTTCCTTTTCTTTTGGGCATGACTGTCTTGTTTGCCCCAGCAGTGGACTCAATGTTGTATCGGGTGGTTGCTATATTAATATAGCGGGGCGAAAGCCTATTTTTCAAACAAAACTAAAGAACGGCGGACAGCTTACGTCCAATTTTAATGTCTCGGCCTCTCGGGAGGGTATCAAATGATGATGATGATATCCGGCCAGTCTGCCAGTACTCGTATGGTATGGAAAATTTCCAACAACTTAAAACTATTAATGTTTATCTGTGAAACGCACAATCCAACTAACTTATTTTATATATATTTCACTTTTGAGTTAACCATGCATTGTGAACATAATGGAACATGTCGCGAAAACATCGATATTTTTTTTTCACTTTATCAAAATATTTGCCACTATGTCCATTCGGAAACATGTGTGAAACCTCGATGAAAAGTTCTTTCGAACCTCTCGAGATAAAGAGTGCTGGTTGATAGTTAAATGTAAAGACCTATATAGAGATATGCCACGACAAACAGCAATTTCGTACTTCCCCGGGTCAAATCTAGGTCACACAAAATTTCACACAATCATTAAAACATGATTTTGACCAATATTATATCAAAAATATATGAATTGATTATGTATAAATGGTATCATTGTATTTGTATAGCAAAATATATTATTTATATATGTTTTTACCAAATTCATATATGTTATAAGTGAAATTCATAATAAAAGTTGTGTGGTGTTAATCAGAAAAGAGTCAACTGCATATTACTTCTCGAGACAAAGGGAGTACACCACGATGAGGGCCTATTCACTCCTCTCTAGTCGATCTCTTCGATCCTTCAATATGGTCGTCACAAAAGTGATGCCGGTATCGATGCAGTTACCTCGGTCGGACACGTCAACTCCGCCGTTGGTATCATGTTGTGTCTTGCATTTGTATTGTGTGAGGATGTGCCCAGCCTTGTGAACGATGTGGCACGGTGTGTTCAAGAAGATGAATGTGGATGAAATGCTGTTTGATGTAGAGTTGACGATGATGTGTCGCGGCGTGAAAAATGTGTCGCTTGCCGGCGTCCCCTGCTAGCGATGTGTGTCGATAAAATTCACGAAGAATTATCTCTTTCCACGCTCTTGGTGTGGATGATATAAGCGGAACTCACTTATTGCGGATACTGCATAAATATCTTATCTTGTAGCATGGCGTAGTCCTACATCTCGGAGGGGTTGTAGCTTTGTACTTGGACTCATACCGAAAGGCACAAAAATGGGAGTACAAGAGAATTGAGAGTGTTCTGAATTGTTGTATGTTAGGTTCATCATGCATGGGAACGTGCTCAAAAAATAAAGCGCAACAAGTCAGACAGCATAGTATTCATCCACCATATGCTTTTCCCCTGCCTCAAGCAAGCAGAGAACACTAAGCTTGATGCCATATACGTCATGCTTCAAATACAAGAGTTCGTAAGGGATCAAGAAAAGCTTCGCATGTCATGTGAGAGGAAACAAACTCATATTCACAAATGGTGCGATGACTTGGCAAACGCTCCGGATAATGTCATCAGGAATCATTTGTGTATCGCATTCAACATGCGCTTGCGTCATCCATCTACTCGATGTCGTCCTACTCGTAGGAATGTTCGACGGCAAGGAACTAACAAAGGCGGAGGTAAAAGAACGCTTAGAGGGACAGGGCGACCTGAGGCCATTTAACAAGTTAGGTGACATTCTTGCGGAGCGGGCGCCAAGAGAAAAAACTAAAGTGAGAACTTTTTTGTTTCTAACATGAACTTCCTACGATATGAATTATGCATGCTTTTAATTATGTTGAATCTCTTGGTAACAATTTTACTATGACACATCTTTGTCACCCGTAGGTGGACAAGTTCCCGAGCAACATCCACAAGTCGTTCAGAAGCAAGCTACTTGGAGTTCTTAGAGGGGTTGGATGATCTGCAGGCTGAAGAACTTCATTACCGCTGTCTTGCTATTTGTCATTTTGTTTCTGTTGTATCTCATCATAGTTTAGATGATGAGTGAACTAGTTCTTCCTTAGACTAAATAACTCTTGATGTTTGGTATCCTGAGACTTTGTAAGCACATGGATAACTCTCTTTTATGTACCTATTCTAGACTTTCGATGCATAACTTCGTATCTATATCACTTTGTATGTTATTACTGCTATTTGGTACACTATATATGATGTGTTACATTACTGTGCAAATGCTGGAATTAAATAAATTAAATACGAATTATATATATTCGAAAAAGGAGGTAGCAACGCGTGCATAAAAAGCACGTTGCTGCTACATATCCTAAAAGGGCAACGTCTGAGCCCGGCACGCGTTGCCGATATGAGACTTTGCAACGCACTACCGGAAAATTCGAATTTGCCGTGCGGACCAGCCTATGCCGTGCGCCGCAGATTCTCGGAACACGGCAAAGACATCTCTGCCGTGCGGGAAAAAGTAAGATCACGGCAAACAAGAGAGGCACGGCACAGAAGTACCAGAGCACACGGCAAAGAAAACAGCACGGCAAAACACATAAAAAACGCACGGCAAAGATATGCATCACGGCAAAGATATCTTTGCCGTGATCTTTCCTGGAATAGCACGGCAAAATCGTTGACTACGATCCGCAAATTTGCCGCCCTCCCAAAATATTTCGCGGGAATATCTAAACAAATTTCCCGCGCTATAAATAAATTGGCGGGAAAAAATATACCGTGTGCAGATGAAAAGCACACGGCACATATATTCTTTGCCGTGTGCCTGATGTTTCCTTCACGGCACAGCACATCTTTGTCGTGCGCCTACAAGCGCCTACACGGCACAGCCCATCTTTGCCGTGTGCCTTTTCATATGCACACGGCAAACCATGTTTGCATTTATATTTCGACATGCTTCCTTTGTTTATTTTCTTTGTTAAGGCTTCTACTACGTTCATTTACTTCACCTAACACAACCAAGGAAAAAATTACACTGGCCTACCCCCATTCGACGCCGTTCAAGGTGGTAGACGAAAACGTTAGGGTTTTTCCAGCGGATCTAGGGTTTCGACGAATCGGAGCCCCGGAGCGTCGAAAACCCACCCAAACCTAGGTTTTGCCATAACATGTATGTACAAGTGTGTTGGGTGTTGTAAATGTCCAAGATTTTGCTCCGGTGTGTGACCGTCTTCACGGACCGCACTCTCTCTCTAGTAAGTTTCTTGACTTATAGCTGAAAACTCCCGTTTTGGGGGAACCGGGGGCTGTATGACGGGCTAACCGTGTGTTTTCGGTGAAGGGGGTCGCACCTCGGAGCGTATCTTGGTTCCCACAACCTACCAACACACTCTATACATATATTAGGGACCCATGCAAGTTTTGGTGTGATTCCGACGCTCCGGACCCCGCTACGGCGAAACCCTACACCCGCTGGAAAAAAGTCAAACCTGTCGATCTACCCCTTTGACCGGCGCCGAGAGGGGGTAGACGCGTGAACTTTTTTGCTTGGTTGTGTTAGGTTGGTACATGGGACCATGGGGAACCAACATTTCATGTGGTCCGTCGCATGATTCCGTGCCCGGCACCCGACACGGGAGTTTTCACCTCTAAGTGTCGGAACTTACTACGGAGTAAGAGGGGTCGGTGAAGGGGGTCGCACCTCGGAGCCGTATCTTGGTTCCCACAACCTACCAACACACTCCTATACATATATTAGGGACCCATGCAAGTTTTGGTGTGATTCCGACGCTCCGGACCCCGCTACGGCGAAACCCTACACCCGCTGGAAAAAAGTCAAACCTGTCGATCTACCCCTTTGACCGGCGCCGAGAGGGGTAGACGCGTGAATTTTTTGCTTGGTTGTGTTAGGTTGGTACATGGGACCATGGGGAACCAACATTTCATGTGGTCCGTCGCATGATTCCGTGCCCGGCACCCGACACGGGAGTTTTCACCTCTAAGTGTCGGAACTTACTACGGAGTAAGAGGGGTCGGTGAAGGGGGTCGCACCTCGGAGCCGTATCTTGGTTCCCACAACCTACCAACACACTCTTATACATATATTAGGGACCCATGCAAGTTTTGGTGTGATTCCGACGCTCCGGACCCCGCTACGGCGAAACCCTACACCCGCTGGAAAAAAGTCAAACCTGTCGATCTACCCCTTTGACCGGCGCCGAGAGGGGGTAGACGCGTGAACTTTTTTGCTTGGTTGTGTTAGGTTGGTACATGGGACCATGGGGAACCAACATTTCATGTGGTCCGTCGCATGATTCCGTGCCCGGCACCCGACACGGGAGTTTTCACCTCTAAGTGTCGGAACTTACTACGGAGTAAGAGGGGTCGGTGAAGGGGGTCGCACCTCGGAGCCGTATCTTGGTTCCCACAACCTACCAACACACTCTTATACATATATTAGGGACCCATGCAAGTTTTGGTGTGATTCCGACGCTCCGGACCCCGCTACGGCGAAACCCTACACCCGCTGGAAAAAAGTCAAACCTGTCGATCTACCCCTTTGACCGGCGCCGAGAGGGGGTAGACGCGTGAACTTTTTTGCTTGGTTGTGTTAGGTTGGTACATGGGACCATGGGGAACCAACATTTCATGTGGTCCGTCGCATGATTCCGTGCCCGGCACCCGACACGGGAGTTTTCACCTCTAAGTGTCGGAACTTACTACGGAGTAAGAGGGGTCGGTGAAGGGGGTCGCACCTCGGAGCCGTATCTTGGTTCCCACAACCTACCAACACACTCGTATACATATATTAGGGACCCATGCAAGTTTTGGTGTGATTCCGACGCTCCGGACCCCGCTACGGCGAAACCCTACACCCGCTGGAAAAAAGTCAAACCTGTCGATCTACCCCTTTGACCGGCGCCGAGAGGGGGTAGACCGTGAACTTTTTTGCTTGGTTGTGTTAGGTTGGTACATGGGACCATGGGGAACCAACATTTCATGTGGTCCGTCGCATGATTCCGTGCCCGGCACCCGACACGGGAGTTTTCACCTCTAAGTGTCGGAACTTACTACGGAGTAAGAGGGGTCGGTGAAGGGGGTCGCACCTCGGAGCCGTATCTTGGTTCCCACAACCTACCAACACACTCTATACATATATTAGGGACCCATGCAAGTTTTGGTGTGATTCCGACGCTCCGGACCCCGCTACGGCGAAACCCTACACCCGCTGGAAAAAAGTCAAACCTGTCGATCTACCCCTTTGACCGGCGCCGAGAGGGGGTAGACGCGTGAACTTTTTTGCTTGGTTGTGTTAGGTTGGTACATGGGACCATGGGGAACCAACATTTCATGTGGTCCGTCGCATGATTCCGTGCCCGGCACCCGACACGGGAGTTTTCACCTCTAAGTGTCGGAACTTACTACGGAGTAAGAGGGGTCGGTGAAGGGGGTCGCACCTCGGAGCCGTATCTTGGTTCCCACAACCTACCAACACACTCGTATACATATATTAGGGACCCATGCAAGTTTTGGTGTGATTCCGACGCTCCGGACCCCGCTACGGCGAAACCCTACACCCGCTGGAAAAAAGTCAAACCTGTCGATCTACCCCTTTGACCGGCGCCGAGAGGGGGTAGACGCGTGAACTTTTTTGCTTGGTTGTGTTAGGTTGGTACATGGGACCATGGGGAACCAACATTTCATGTGGTCCGTCGCATGATTCCGTGCCCGGCACCCGACACGGGAGTTTTCACCTCTAAGTGTCGGAACTTACTACGGAGTAAGAGGGGTCGGTGAAGGGGGTCGCACCTCGGAGCCGTATCTTGGTTCCCACAACCTACCAACACACTCTTATACATATATTAGGGACCCATGCAAGTTTTGGTGTGATTCCGACGCTCCGGACCCCGCTACGGCGAAACCCTACACCCTGGAAAAAAGTCAAACCTGTCGATCTACCCCTTTGACCGGCGCCGTATCTTGGTTCCCACAACCTACCAACACACTCTTATACATATATTAGGGACCCATGCAAGTTTTGGTGTGATTCCGACGCTCCGGAACCCCGCTACGGCGAAACCCTACACCCGCGGAAAAAAGTCAAACCTGTCGATCTACCCCTTTGACCGGCGCCGAGAGGGGGTAGACGCGTGAACTTTTTTGCTTGGTTGTGTTAGGTTGGTACATGGGACCATGGGAACCAACATTTCATGTGGTCCGTCGCATGATTCCGTGCCCGGCACCCGACACGGGAGTTTTCACCTCTAAGTGTCGGAACTTACTACGGAGTAAGAGGGTCGTGAAGGGGGTCGCACCTCGGAGCCGTATCTTGGTTCCCACAACCTACCAACACACTCGTATACATATATTAGGGACCCATGCAAGTTTTGGTGTGATTCCGACGCTCCGACCCCGCTACGGCGAAACCCTACACCCGCTGGAAAAAAGTCAAACCTGTCGATCTACCCCTTTGACCGGCGCCGAGAGGGGGTAGACGCGTGAACTTTTTTGCTTGGTTGTGTTAGGTTGTACATGGGACCATGGGGAACCAACATTTCATGTGGTCCGTCGCGTGATTCCGTGCCCGCACCCGACACGGGAGTTTTCACCTCTAAGTGTCGGAACTTACTACGAGTAAGAGGGTCGGTGAAGGGGGTCGCACCTCGGAGCCGTATCTTGGTTCCCACAACCTACCAACACACTCTTATACATATATTAGGGACCCATGCAAGTTTTGGTGTGATTCCGACGCTCCGGACCCCGCTACGGCGAAACCCTACACCCGCTGGAAAAAAGTCAAACCTGTCGATCTACCCCTTTGACCGGCGCCGAGAGGGGGTAGACGCGTGAACTTTTTTGCTTGGTTGTGTTAGGTTGGTACATGGGACCATGGGAACCAACATTTCATGTGGTCCGTCGCATGATTCCGTGCCCGGCACCCGACACGGGAGTTTTCACCTCTAAGTGTCGGAACTTACTACGGAGTAAGAGGGGTCGGTGAAGGGGGTCGCACCTCGGAGCCGTATCTTGGTTCCCACAACCTACCAACACACTCGTATACATATATTAGGGACCCATGCAAGTTTTGGTGTGATTCCGACGCTCCGGACCCCGCTACGGCGAAACCCTACACCCCTGGAAAAAAGTCAAACCTGTCGATCTACCCCTTTGACCGGCGCCGAGAGGGGGTAGACGCGTGAACTTTTTTGCTTGGTTGTGTTAGGTTGGTACATGGGACCATGGGGAACCAACATTTCATGTGGTCCGTCGCATGATTCCGTGCCCGGCACCCGACACGGGAGTTTTCACCTCTAAGTGTCGGAACTTACTACGGAGTAAGAGGGGTCGGTGAAGGGGGTCGCACCTCGGAGCCGTATCTTGGTTCCCACAACCTACCAACACACTCGTATACATATATTAGGGACCCATGCAAGTTTTGGTGTGATTCCGACGCTCCGGACCCCGCTACGGCGAAACCCTACACCCGCTGGAAAAAAGTCAAACCTGTCGATCTACCCCTTTGACCGGCGCCGAGAGGGGGTAGACGCGTGAACTTTTTTGCTTGGTTGTGTTAGGTTGGTACATGGGACCATGGGGAACCAACATTTCATGTGGTCCGTCGCATGATTCCGTGCCCGGCACCCGACACGGGAGTTTTCACCTCTAAGTGTCGGAACTTACTACGGAGTAAGAGGGGTCGGTGAAGGGGGTCGCACCTCGGAGCCGTATCTTGGTTCCCACAACCTACCAACACACTCGTATACATATATTAGGGACCCATGCAAGTTTTGGTGTGATTCCGACGCTCCGGACCCCGCTACGGCGAAACCCTACACCCGCTGGAAAAAAGTCAAACCTGTCGATCTACCCCTTTGACCGGCGCCGAGAGGGGGTAGACGCGTGAAATTTTTTGCTTGGTTGTGTTAGGTTGGTACATGGGACCATGGGGAACCAACATTTCATGTGGTCCGTCGCATGATTCCGTGCCCGGCACCCGACACGGGAGTTTTCACCTCTAAGTGTCGGAACTTACTACGGAGTAAGAGGGGTCGGTGAAGGGGGTCGCACCTCGGAGCCGTATCTTGGTTCCCACAACCTACCAACACACTCTATACATATATTAGGGACCCATGCAAGTTTTGGTGTGATTCCGACGCTCCGGACCCCGCTACGGCGAAACCCTACACCCGCTGGAAAAAAGTCAAACCTGTCGATCTACCCCTTTGACCGGCGCCGAGAGGGGGTAGACGCGTGAACTTTTTTGCTTGGTTGTGTTAGGTTGGTACATGGGACCATGGGGAACCAACATTTCATGTGGTCCGTCGCATGATTCCGTGCCCGGCACCCGACACGGGAGTTTTCACCTCTAAGTGTCGGAACTTACTACGGAGTAAGAGGGTCGGTGAAGGGGGTCGCACCTCGGAGCCGTATCTTGGTTCCCACAACCTACCAACACACTCTATACATATATTAGGGACCCATGCAAGTTTTGGTGTGATTCCGACGCTCCGGACCCCGCTACGGCGAAACCCTACACCCGCTGGAAAAAAGTCAAACCTGTCGATCTACCCCTTTGACCGGCGCCGAGAGGGGGTAGACGCGTGAACTTTTTTGCTTGGTTGTGTTAGGTTGGTACATGGGACCATGGGGAACCAACATTTCATGTGGTCCGTCGCATGATTCCGTGCCCGGCACCCGACACGGGAGTTTTCACCTCTAAGTGTCGGAACTTACTACGGAGTAAGAGGGTCGGTGAAGGGGGTCGCACCTCGGAGCCGTATCTTGGTTCCCACAACCTACCAACACACTCTATACATATATTAGGGACCCATGCAAGTTTTGGTGTGATTCCGACGCTCCGGACCCCGCTACGGCGAAACCCTACACCCGCTGGAAAAAAGTCAAACCTGTCGATCTACCCCTTTGACCGGCGCCGAGAGGGGGTAGACGCGTGAACTTTTTTGCTTGGTTGTGTTAGGTTGGTACATGGGACCATGGGGAACCAACATTTCATGTGGTCCGTCGCATGATTCCGTGCCCGGCACCCGACACGGGAGTTTTCACCTCTAAGTGTCGGAACTTACTACGGAGTAAGAGGGTCGGTGAAGGGGGTCGCACCTCGGAGCCGTATCTTGGTTCCCACAACCTACCAACACACTCTATACATATATTAGGGACCCATGCAAGTTTTGGTGTGATTCCGACGCTCCGGACCCCGCTACGGCGAAACCCTACACCCGCTGGAAAAAAGTCAAACCTGTCGATCTACCCCTTTGACCGGCGCCGAGAGGGGGTAGACGCGTGAACTTTTTTGCTTGGTTGTGTTAGGTTGGTACATGGGACCATGGGGAACCAACATTTCATGTGGTCCGTCGCATGATTCCGTGCCGGCACCCGACACGGGAGTTTTCACCTCTAAGTGTCGGAACTTACTACGAGTAAGAGGGTCGGTGAAGGGGGTCGCACCTCGGAGCCGTATCTTGGTTCCCACAACCTACCAACACACTCTTATACATATATTAGGGACCCATGCAAGTTTTGGTGTGATTCCGACGCTCCGGACCCCGCTACGGCGAAACCCTACACCCGCTGGAAAAAAATCAAACCTGTCGATCTACCCTT